>JAESUZ010004839.1:0-192097 GCA_017311185.1 Proteles cristata cristata
AAGATGTGGTTTATCTATACCATGGAATACTACATGGCAATGAGAAACAATGAAATCTGGCCATGTGTAGCAACATGGATGGACCTTGAAGGTGTTATGCTGAGCGAAATAAGTCAGGCAGAGAAAGACAAATATCATATGTGTGCACGTATAGGAGGATTAGGAGGAGCTTAATAGAGGACCAAGGGGGAGAATAAGGGCAGAAATGGTGGGGGAAAGGGGGAGAGGCAAACCATGAGAGACTCTTGAATGCTGACAAAAACTGAGGACTGGTGGATGTGGGGGGAGGAGGGGTGGGCATGGAGGAGGACACTTGTGGGGATGAGCACTGGGTGTTATGTGGAAACTAATTTGACAATAAACTATTTGTAAAAAAAAAAAAACAAAAAGATATAGTAACTCAAAAATGAATCAAAGAGTTAATACTTGTTTTCTTTTCTCTGGAAAAATAGTGTAAACTTGAAGTTATCTATTCTATAAGTGATTGATAAAATTTGATAATTAAAACCTTTTAGGATTTGCGAATACTGTAAAATTTTTTAAAATTTTTTATTATTAACATTTATTTATTTTTGAGAGAGAGACAGAGAGACAGAGCACGAGCAGGGAAGGGGAAGAAAGGGAGGAAGGCACAGAATCCAAAGCAGGTTCTCAGCACAGAGCCTGACATGGGGCTCAAAACCATGAACTGTGAGATCATGACCTGAGCCGGGATTGGATGCTCAACTGACTGAGCCACCCAGGTGCCCCTGAAAAAAATTTTTTAACTTTTAACTATAGATTAAATTTCTTTTCATAAGTCAGTTTAAAATAACTTTTTTAATGTTTATTTATTTTTGAGAGAGACAGAGTGTATGCGGGGGAGGGGCAGAGAGAGAGGAAGACACAGAGTCTGAAGAAGGCTCCAGGCTCCAGGATACTCAGCTGACTGAGCCACCCGGGTGCCCCTAAAATTTTTTTAATTTTTAATTTGAGAGAGAGAGGACTTGAGCTGTGGAGGGCCAGATGGAAAGAAAAAGAGACAGAAAGGCAGAGACAGACAGAAAGACAGAGAGAGAATCTTAAGCAGTCTCCTGCTCAGCATGTAGCCTGACACGGGGCTCGATCCCACAACCCTGGGGTCATGACCCAAGCCGAAATCGGGAGTTGGATGTTCAACCAATTAAGCCACCCAGGTGCCCCCATAAGTCAGCTTTGATAACTTTGGTAAGTGGTTCTTATTAAAAATTTGTTCATTTTATTTAATTTGCAGTTTCGTCCACATAACATTTTCATAACCATACAGTTAAGAATTACATTTGTTTGTAACAGAAATGCAAAAATCTAGTGGCTTCAGCAGGTTTTGTTTTCTTGTATAATGATAAGATCAAAGGCTGGTTATCCTAAGTGGTTACATGATTCCACAATGTCGTCTGGGACTTAGATTCCTTTGTCTTTCTGCTTAGTTACATACCGTATGCTTATAACTGGCGTATCACTATTTGGTTGTCCTCAAGCATGGGGACTACATTCTAGGCAGGATAAAGTGAAAAGGTTAGGGAACAAGACATGGTCTACTTGGAGACAGACCCCAGGCCCAAGGTTTCCATTGCACTGTAAAAACTGTGCGAGTGAATGCCCTACGTGGTGTAATACATCATGCCTTTGAAAAACATGGAGGAACTAGTAACACAAGGACATGGAATTAGGCGGCTATTGCTAAATTCTATTGCAGCTCTAGAAAAGACAATGAAAGGCTAAGAGTGATTCACATGCAATTGAAAGCCAATTGTGAAAGCCAGAGGGCTTCCTTGGCAGGACACTGAGAAGACTCATCTCTGCAGTGCGGGGTAGGGGGCAGAGAGAGCTGAGACCCAGACACAGGACTTAATCATCAGAGCAGTCCAGCTCCCAAGAAGATTGAATTCCCAACAAGGCAGGTCTGCTACAGCCAGGGCGGGCTGTGCTTGGGAAAGACCTTTCAGAGATGAGAGTCTGGTTCATGCCACCATATAAGCCACTGAGACTAATGTAAGTTTGACTTGAAAGGGAGGAAAGTCTAGAATGGAGAGTGGAACAGAGAAACAATGAGTATTAGTTGCAGCTCCAAGACCAGCTGCGGTGCTGCAGTGCTGGGGGTGGGGGGTGGGGGGGTGTTGGTAATTCATCTCACTAGCCTTCCTCTTCCTCAGGAGGAGCAGTCTGGCCCTCGATAGCTGCTTTTGGAACATGGGGAAGAAGTGGCCCTGACTGCGTAAACTGTAGTAGACAGAGAGATGCACCACACAGGTTCTCATTTCAAGGAATTTATTTATGTCATCTCAGTTGTTACATTTATTGGCATAATGTTTTTCATATGTTCTTATCCTTTCAATACTATAGTATTATAGGATAACTCTGCTTTATTTCTAGTATCACTCATTTGTGTCTTATTTATAGTCTAGCTAGAATTTGTGAATCTTACTGATTTTTTTTTTAAACAGCTTTTGGGGGCACCTGGTTGGCTCACTCGGTTGAGTGTTCAGCTCTTGATTTCAGCTCAGATCATGATCTCATGGTTCGTGAAATCAAGCCCTGCATAGAGCTCTGTGCTGACAACTTGGAGCTTGCCTGGGATTCTCTCCTCCCCCTCTCTGCCCCTCTCCTGCTCATGTTCTCTCTCCTTTCTCAAAATAAATAAATAAATATTTTTTAATTAAAAAAAATAAAAACCACCCTTTAGTGTCATGGTTATTTTCCATTTTCCACCATCATTTTTTATAACCTTGCCCAAACTGCACAACCTGATTAAATGTGAAGAAACAACAGATAAGCTCAAACTGACAGTTTACAAAATAACCGACCAGGGCTTCTCAACAGTGTCAAGGTCATGAATAACAAAGAAATACTAAAGAACCATGCAAGTCTAGAGACAACAAAGGAGACATGATAACAAAATGCAGTGTGGCATCCTAGATTACATTCTAGGCCAGAAAAATAACATTGGTGAAACAATTGCTGAAATTGGAGTAGGGTGTATACATTTAATGTCATTTCAATGTTAACTTCCCAGTTGTGATAATTGTATAATATATTACCTTGTGGGAAAGCTAGATGAAAGTATATGGGAACTCTTTGTCCTCTTTCTGCAAGATTTTTGTAAGTATAATATTTCAAAATCAAAAGGTTTTTTTAAAAAGGTTTTGGCTCAGGTCATGATCTCAGTTTGTGGGTTTGAGCCTTGCATTGGGCTCGGTGCTGACAGCTCAGAGCCTGGAGCCTGCTTTGAGTTCTGTGTCTCCATCTCTCTCTGCCCCTCCCCTGCTCAAGCTCTGTCTCTCTCTCAAAAATGAATAAACATTAACAAAAAATTTTTTTAATGAAGCAGCACATAGTAGATTTTTGCATTGCTATCCAGTCTGACAATTTCTGACATTCAATCAATTGTTCAGAACACTTATATTTAACGTACTTATCAATATAGTAAGGTTCATATCTACCATCTTGCTATTTGCTTTCCATTTATATCATTTGCTCTACGTTCTTCCAAAATCCTTCTTCTCCTAGCTTCTTTTCTTTAGTATTCCATTTGTCTCCACTAGTGGCTCATTAACTGTATCTTTTTATTTTTAGCTATTTGAGGATCTACAGTATTCTAAAATATCACTCTTCTTTTTTTAATGTTTTATTTATTTCTAGGAGAGAGAGAGAGAGACAGCATGAGCAGGGGAGGGTCAGAGAGAGAGGGAGTCACAGACTCCGAAACAGGCTCCAGGCTCTGAGCTGGCAGTCAGCCCAGAGCCCGACGCGGGGCTCGAACCCACGAACCGCGAGATCATGAACTAAGTGAAAGTCGGATGCTTAACTGACTAAGCCACCCAGGCGCCCCTAAAATATCACTCTTACAGCTAAAATGAGCAAATCAGAGGACTCTAGATGCTAGCAAGGATGTGGAGAAACGGGCACCCTCCTACACTGTTGGTGGGAATGTAAACTGGTACAGCCCCTCTGGAAAACAGTGTGGAGGTTCCTCAGGAAACCAACAATAGAACTCCCCTATGACCCAGCAATAGCACTGCTAGGAATTTACCCAAGGGATACAGGAGTGCTGATGCATAGGGGCACATGGACCCCAATGTTCATAGCAGCACTCTCAACAATAGCCAAAACACGGAAAGAGCCTGTGTCCATCAACTGACGCATGGATCAAGAAGATGTGGTTTATCTACACAATGGAATACTACACGGCAATGAGAAAGAATGAAATCTGGCCATGTGTAACAACGTGGATGGAACTTGAGGGTGTTCTGCTGAGTGAAATAAGTCAGGCAGAGAAGGACAGATACCATATGTTTGCACGTATAGGAGGATTAGGAGGAACTTAATGGAGGACCATTGGGGAGAAGAAGGGGGAAATGGTGGGGGAAAGGGAGAGAGGTAAACCATGAGAGACTCTTGAACACTAGAACAAACTGAGGACTGATGGGTGGGGGGGGGAGAAGGAAAGGAGGGTGATGGGCATGGAGGAGGGCACTTGTGGGGATGAGCACTGGGTGTTATATGGAAACCAACTTGATAATAAACTATTTTTAAAAATTTTTTTTAAAAATCACTCTTAGTCTTCTTAAAGAACCAGTTTTTGGCTTTGTTGATTTTCTATTGTATTTTAAGATTTTAGTTCATCAAGTCCTGTTCTTAATTATTTTATTCTTTTTAGGTTATTTGGGTTCATTCTACTTTCTTTTTCTAATTCATTGAGAGGGATGTGGTCACAGACACAAATGTTTCTGTTTCTTTCTGGGCCAACCTCAACTTTTTATTTCCCAGCCTTCCTGTCAGGTGTGATCACATGACTGGGTTCTAGCCAGTGAAATGTGGACAGAAGTTATATATCCCTCCATGCTCACTGTTCTTTCCTGTTGACTTGGATATAGATAACCCAAAATTCAGTGGGATTCATAGTATGGTCTTTGAACCAACAACAGCATCATGTTAGGAATGCAAATTCTTGGGAAGCTGTTAGAAATGCAAATTCTTGGACCACAGACTTAGGTTAGGCCTACTGAATCAAATTCTGGGGAGTGATACTGAACAATCAGTATTTTAACAAGCTCTCTAGAATTTCAAGCTGAAATGAAAGGGCATAATTAGTAACATGAAAATATACAATACTGACAAGAGTAAGTATATAGTCAAATTTGGCATAATCTAATATTGTAATATGATAGCATTAACCACCTAATTCTAGTATAAAGGTTAAAAGACAAAAATATTAAAAATAACAATAGCTACAATAACTTGTTAATGAATACACAATATAAAAAGAGGTGATTGTGACCTCAAAAACATAAAACGTGGGGGAGTCAAAGGGCAAAGTTTTTGTATGCAGTTAAAGTTAATCATTAACGGTGTAAAATAGACTTCTACCTATAAGATTTTTTAAAATTTTCTTTTAATGTTTATTTACTTTTGAGAGAAAGAGGGACAGAGTGCGAATGGGAGAAAGCCGGAGAGAGAAGGAGATGCAGAATCCAAAGCAGGCTCCAGGTTCTGAGCTGTCAGCACAGAGCTTGATGCGGGGCTTGAATCCGCGAACGTGAGATCATGACTGGAGCTGAAGTCAGATGCTTAACCTACTGAGCCACTCAGCCGCCCCTATAAGATGTTTTATGTAAGCCTCATGGTAACCACAAAGCAAAACCCCATGGTAGATTCACAGAAGGTAAAGAGCAGGAAATCAAAGCTTTCCAGGAGTGAAATCATCAATCCATGGAGGAAAGCAGAAAAAGGAAGAAAGAAAAGAGAGGACAACAAACAGCCAGAAAACAATTAATCAGAAGACATTAATAGTCCCTACCTATCAGTAATTACCTTAAACATAAAATATCTGAAGAAGAAGCAAACAATCCTATAGTACCATCAAAAACAAGAAAATACTTTGGAATAAGCCTAACTGAGGAGGTGAAAGATCTGTATGCTGAAAACTATGAAAGAAAATTATGAAGGAAATTGAGATGACACAAGTGTTCATGGATCACAAGAATATTGTTAGAATGTCCATATACCCATTTATAGATTCAATGCAATCTCTATTAAAATTCCAATGCCATTTTTATAGAAATAAGAAAAACAATCTTAGAATTCTCATGGAACCACAAAAAACCCCAAGAGCCAAAGCAATCATGAGAAAGAGGAACAGAGCTAAAGATTACCACACTTTCTCTTTTCAAACTACTGTATTTCGAAGCTGTAGTAATTAAAATAGTATGATGCTGGCATAAAACAAACACGTAGACCAGTGGAATAGAATCCAGAGCCCAGAAACAAACTCATGTATATGTGGTCAACTCATATTTGACAAGGGAGCCAAGAATACCTAATGGTATTCTTAAAAAGTTTGTCTTTTTAATAAATGCTGTTGAGAAAACTGGATATTCACAAGTAAAAGAATGAAATTGGACTCCTATTTTCCACCACTCACAAAAACTAAGTCAAAGTGGATTAAAAACTTAAATGTAAGACCTAAAACTGTAAAACCCCTAAAAGAAAAGATAGGGGAATAAAGCTCCTTCACACTGATCTTGGCAATAATTTTTTGGTTGTAACACCAAGAGCAAAAATTAACAGGAGGGGCTACATCAAACTAAAAACCTGCGCAGCAAAAGAAACAATAAAGCAAAATGGAAAAGAAACCTGTGGAATAGGAGAAAATATTTGCAAACCATCTATCTGGTAAGGAGGTAATATCCAAAATATATAAGGAACTCACAGAACCCAGCATGAACAACGACAAAAACAAATAATCTGATTAAAATGGGCAAATGAACTGAGTAGATAGACATTTTTCCAAAGAAGGCATACAAATACCAACAGGCACATGAAAAGATGCTCAGTATCACTAATCACCAGGGAAATGTGAATCAAGACCACAATGAGATGTCACCTCACGCTAGTTAGAATGGCTAGTATCAAAGAGATAAGAGATAATAAGTATCGATGAGGATATAGAGACAAGGGAATCTTTGTGCACTGTTGGTGGGAGAGAAAATTGGTGGAGCCACTATCGAAACAGTACGGTGGTTCCTCAAAAAATTACAAATAGGGTGCCTGTGTGACTCAGTCAGGTGAGCATTTGACTTCAGCTCAGGTCATGTTCTCATGGTTTGTGAGTTCGAGCATGGAATATTATTCAGCCATAGAGAAGAAAGAAATTTTGCCTTTTGTGACAACATGCTAAGTAAATAAGTCACATAGACAAAGACAAATACTGCATGATCTCATTTATATGTGGAATCTAAAAAAGCTGAACTATGGGGCCCCTGGGCGGCTCAGTCGGTTAAGCATCTGACTCTTGAATTTGGCTCAGGTCATGATCTCACGGTTTGCTAGTTCAAGCCCCGTGTTGGGCTCTGTGCTGAGGGCATGGAGCCTGCTTGGGATTCATTCTTTCTCTTTCCCTCTCTCTCTGTCCCTCCCCAGCACTCTCTCTCTCTTTCTCAAAATAAATAAACTTAAAACAAATAAAAAATTAAAAAGCAGAACTTACAGAAATAGAGAACAGAGTGGTAGTTACCAGGGGGTGCAGGGAGGTGGAGGCAGTGGAGAAATGTTAGTCAAAGGATATAAACTTCCAGTTATAAGATGAGCAGTTTCTGGGGACGTAAAGTACAACATGGTGACTATAGTTAACAATCCTGTACATCTTAAATGCTTTAACCACATACACCCAAAAATGGTAACTACGTGAGGGGATGAAAATGTTAACCTTCTTGTGGTCATCATTTTGCAATGTATAAGTGTATAGAATCATCATGTGGTACACTTCAGACTTACACAATATTGTATCTCAATAAAGTTGAGGCGGGGTAGGTGGAAGAAAATACTTTGGTAATATGGGAAAAATATATCTAGTAGTTCTGTTCTCTGAATTGTTTCCCCAAATGATGGAATTTTTCACGCCTGCTTACAGTTTATCTAAGATAGGTAACATTTATTTTTTGCTTTAAACAACACCAAAAAAAAAAAAACAAAAAAAACAAAATACAAGCCTTCCATGGGATTTGGATACAGGCTGAAGTCTAACAACCACAGCCCTAGTCCACCTTGGAAGGCAAATGTTGAGAATGGTAAAGCCTACATCAGCCGAGTCCCTGAAGAAGTGTTAGAGCGGAACCAACTTGTTCCTCTAAGATCATTAAATGAGCAAGCCATAAAATGTCTATTAGGTTGAGCCATTATGCATCTGAGTCTCTAACTACTGTGCCCTAGCCAACCCTAACTAATACAAATGCTTACTTCATTAATTTTCAGCCTTTTTCTCTTTATAATACATGGGCTTTAAAATTTAGATTTTCCCAACCCAGAAAATTAATAGGCAACCAACGGAATGGGAAAAGATAGTTGCAAATGACATATCAGATAAAGGGTTGATATCCAGAATCTACAAGGAACTCACCAAACTACATGCCTGAAAAACAAACAACCCAGTGAAGAAATGGGCAGAAGATATGAACAGACACTTCTCCAAAGAGGACATCCAGATGGCCAAAAGACACATGAAACGATGCTCAGCATCCCTCCTCATCAGGGAAATACAAATCAAAACCACACTGAGATACCACCTCACCCCAGTCAGAGTGGCTAAAATGAGCCAATCAGAGAACTCTAGATGCTGGCGAGGATGTGGAGAAACGGGCACCCTCCTACACTGTTGGTGGGAATGTAAACTGGTACAGCCCCTCTGGAAAACAGTGTGGAGGTTCCTCAGGAAACTAACAATAGAACTCCCTATGACCCAGCAATAGCACTGCTAGGAATTTACCCAAGGGATAGAGAAATGCTGAGGCATAGGAGCACATGTACCCCAATGTTCATAGCAGCACTCTCCACAATAGCTAAAACATGGAAAGAGCCTAAGTGTCCATCAACAGATGAATGGATCAAGAAGATGTGGTTTATCTATACCATGGAATACTACATGGCAATGAGAAACAATGAAATCTGGCCATGTGTAGCAACATGGATGGACCTTGAGGGTGTTATGCTGAGCGAAATAAGTCAGGCAGAGAAGGACAAATATCATATGTGTGCACGTATAGGAGGATTAGGAGGAACTTAACAGAGGACCAAGGGGGAGAAGAAGGGCAGAAATGGTGGGGGAAAGGGAGAGAGACAAACCATGAGAGACTCTTGAATGCTGACAAAAACTGAGGACTGATGGATGTGGGGGGAGGGAGGGATGGGCATGGAGGACGACACTTGTGGGGATGAGCACTGGGTGTTATGTGGAAACTAATTTGACAATAAACTATTTGTAAAAAAATAAAAAAATAAACTTACAAAAAGAAAAAAAAGAAACTTAAAAAAAAATAAAAAATAAAATTTAGATTTTCCCTAGGGACTGTTTCAGTTGCATTCATCAGTTTTGACAGAATTTTTATTATCATTCACTTCAAAATATTTTGCCCATGTGGTTGAGCAGATCTGTGGGTTCTTTGGAAGCATGTGTCTAAATTTCCAAATTTATGAAGTTCTTTAATTATTTATTTGTTGATTTCTAGTTTGATTGCATTGTGGTTAGAAAACATCCTCTGTATGATTTCAATACTCTGAAATTTGATGAGGTTGCTTGGGTCAGTTTCTATAAATAGCATGCATATTCTGAAGATGTTAAGTGCAATTTTGTATGCATTTCCATTGGGTCAAGGTTGTTAACTATACCCTTGAAATCTATACACTTACTACTTTCTTTTATCAATTTCTGAGAGAAGTTTGTTAAAGACTCCCACTATTGTGGATTTGTCTGTTTCTTTTTGTGGTTCTTTCAGCTTTGGAACTATATGAGGAAGTTTTATCAGGCATATGAGTATTTTAAGTAGTTGTATATTTGGTGAAACAAACCTTTTCTTACCACACGGTGACCAACTTTCCTGAATCCTGGTAATGCTTTAAAATCTGTTTTCTCTGGTAGTAATATAAAAAACAGTAAAATCTGTTTCTTGCTTTACATCTGTTTCCTTTGGGTAGTATTTTCAAGTCTTATCCTTATTCATTCTTTTACTTCCAACCTTCACATGTCCTTATGGTTTAACCATGTCTCTAACAAATAGCTTTTTGTTGTTGTTGAATTCCAGTCTGACAATCTTTAAACTGGAGCATTTGGTCCATTTTCACTAATATTAATTAACCACTGGGTTATTTGGATTTAAAGCCATATTATTTCTGGGGTGCCTGGCTGTTTCAAAATGCAACTCTTAATCTCGGCATTGGGAGTTTGAACCTCACATTGGGCACAGAGTTTACCTAAAAAGACCCAACGATATAATTTCATGTCGTTTGTCTCTCCTTTCTGGCACTCCTTTTATTTATTTTATTTTTTAAATGTTTATTTATGGGGGAGGGGGAGAGAGTGCACACATAAGTGGGGTAGGGACAGAGAGAGGGAGACACAGAATCTGAAGCAGGCTCCAGGCTCTGAGTTGTTAGCACAGAGCCCAAAGTGGGGCTTGAACCCATGAAGTAAGAGATCATGACCTGAGCTGAAGTGGGATGCTTAACTGACTGAGCCTCCCAGGTATCCCTCTGGCACTCCTTTTAAACTGAGTTTTGAAAAGAATAATTTCATATGTTCCCCTTCAACTGGTATGGAAGTGATACTACTTCTGTTCTTTCATTGGTTATCCTCCATTTTACAACACATACTTAACATTTTTATTTTCTTTAATGTTTATTTTTGAGAGAGACAGAACATGAGCATGGGAGGGGCAGAGAGTGGTGGTGGTGGCACAGAATCTGAAGCAGGCTCCAGGCTCTGAGCTGTCAGCACAGAGCCCAGTACAGGACTCGAACCCACAAACTGCAAGATCACGACCTGAGCTGAAGTCGGACACTTAGCCGACTAAACCACCCAGGTACCTCCATAGTGAAGACTTAAAATGAATTAAAATCTTCATCGTCCACCTGGATGATGTAAAACTCACAGAACACTTTAACTCCATTTATCTCCTTCCCTTCGTTCATAAAATCATAATGTGCTATATTTTTGTCACATTAAAAAAATCCCATTATTATTACTGCTCGCCTTACTTACTTTTTCATGTAGCATTTTTTTCTTGCCTTGCGGGCCTTCCATCTGTACTTCTGCCTGAAATGCATCTTTTAGGATTTCCTTTGATGACCTGCTGATGACACACTCCCAGTTTTAATTTTTCTGAAATTTCTTTATTCCATTCTCATGCCTGAAGGATCTTTACTAGTTATAAAATTCTAGTTTGGCAGCACACTGTAAGAAATTGTTCCACTCTCTTCTTTCATGCATGTTAAGTGAGTTGTCAGACTGGCTGACATTGCTTTGAAGGATCTGTCAGGGGTAAAAGTCTGGATGTTTTTATCCCCAAACCTTCTGTGCCTTTGGTTATCTAGTTTCACGGTACTGTCTGTAGATAGGAGTTCCTTTTTATGTATTCTGTTTGGGAATACTTGGGACTTGCAACCCACAGAGTTGAGATCTTCATCAGTTGTAGAAAATCCTCAGCCTCCATCACTTGAGCTGACATCCACTCTCTCTGCTTCCCTGGGACAGCAGTCCCACCTGTGCTAGGCTTCCTGTGTGTCCCGCCGACATCTCCCCGTGTCCTGTTATCTTCTGGTTCCTCTCTGTGGCATTCTGCTCCATCTTTCAGTTAAACAACTTTCATCAGCCCTGTCCAACTGTGCTTTCAACTTTAGTTTTCACTTCTAGAAGTTATATTTGGTTTTCAAATCTGCTCAACCAGTTTTTAGTGTCCCACTATCCTATTTTCAAGCATGTCTTTTATTTTTAAAAAGTGCTCATTTGCATTTTACAATCTATGTTTGGTAACTCCAGAATCTTTCTTTTTGGGAGCAGACTGTTTTTGCTTTTAAGGGTTGTCACCAGTGGTGTGGCTTCCTCGTGTGCTTATTATCGACTGGGTGCTGCTCATAGTCCTTGAAATTATGGATATGCTTTCATCATGACCAGGGACAAGGAGTGCTTTTTTCCAGAAAAGAATGATCTTTGCTTCTACCATGTACTTGGGATCCTGTGTGTCTGGAACCACTTTAGTTCATGATCTTAGGGCCCCCTCTCCACTCTAGAAATGCAAAGTTGGGGTTTAATTCTGCTCAGGGGTATTTGGCCTCAGGGATCCGCTCTTTATTACTTCTGTGTTCTGCTTGGCACCGAGAAAACTTTGTCTAGTCCTATGGAAAGGGAAGAAAGAATCCAAATTTACTACTGGGGCCGCAACTTAACAGGAAGGATTCTATCTGACTCCTCAACTTAAATGGGGGCTGGCCACCTCCACCTGCCTTACTCACTTCTAGGTCCTATGTGGCTTGGAGTGCTCTCTTAACTTTCCAGGTTCTTAGCATGTCCTGGATTTGGGCCCACTCATTCCTCATTATTATATTTACTCTCAGATGTTAAGATTTTTAGAATATTTTTCCAGCATTTTAATTGTAGTCATTGGGAGCACTGGCCCTAAAACCTAGCCCACTGCAGGTAGCAGAAATAAAAATCTTCACTTTGCTTTGTTCTTCCTATCACTACATTTAGAGGCAGGTTTTAATCCAAATTTGGATGCATTGGGGTTCATGGAGCTATGGATTCACATTTATCAACTCTGGGAATGTTCCAATTATTTTAAAAGTATTCCCTTTTCTCTTTCTCATTTACTGAATATAATGAAGTATTTTAGACATTCTCATTCCATGCATTATCTCCTAACAGATCTTTCACTGTCCTCTTTATCTGTTTCTGGTCTTCTGCACAACTCAGATGATCTTCGAGTTTGTCACTTCAGTTACATCTAGTCTATTTTTTGCTCACCCATTGAGTTCTTGATTTCAGTGCCTGTAGTTTTCATTTGTATGGCTAAGTACTCAAGTGTGTTTATTCCTTATTTCATACTGTATGCTTATCTTTGTAATTATAGCTACTACCTACTCTGCATTTTGTCTCTAAGTCCTTGAGGGTGTGATTCTGTAGTTTCTGTAATCACTCCCAGTGGCAGGTCTTATGTGTTTAGTAACACATAAGCAACGCTATGTGAATCTCTAGGCCTAACTTGGAAACCTTTCCTCCAAAGATTTGATTCTGCTTCTACTGGTATCCAGGGAGAGTATCCCCCATCCTGGAAGCACAACAGACTGCTGACTCCCCTTCTTTGGGCCCAGACCCCAGACTTAATTCCTCCTGGAGACCAAAGCCCCAGCACCAGCCCCCACTCTGATGAATCCACATGTCATCCTAATTGTTTAGCTTGGGGCTTGGGATGGGGGAGGAAAAGGGAAAAGTCCTGGGTAACCCTTCTACTTTTTGTGAGCAACGCCTCAAAAAGCATGTTGAGATCTGTCATGGAGCTGCGTAGCTCAGAGGTCCTGCTTACTTGGTATCAAAATCAGAAACTTACTTTCAATACCTCCATTTTACTTCTTGAAACATTCACCATCTCTATTTTATGAACTGTACTATGGTAATTCCAGTACCTCAAGTCTTCATGGGTTTCATTCTGTAGCGTTCACTCAAATGGACTTTTCCTTAAGCATATTTTTTACGTTGATTAGATTCTTTTAAAACATGTTTAGGGGCGCCTGGGTGGCTTAGTCGGTTAAGCGTCCGACTTTCGCTTAGGTCATGATCTCGCGGTTCGTGGGTTCGAGCCCCGCGTCGGGCTCTGTGCTGACTGCCAGCTCAGAGCCTGCAGCCTGTTTCGGTCTGTGACTCCCTCTCTCTCTGACCCTCCCCTGCTCACGCTGTCTCTCTCTCTCCTAGAAATAAATAAAACAAAAAAAAAATTAAAACATGTTTAAAGTGAACAAATCTTAAAGTAACAGCTAATGTATCTTCACAGTATGTACATACCTGTTTAACCCTAACCAGATGAACAGGCAGGATTTTTCCATTTCTCCAATAAATTCCACCAGGCCCTTGTTAAGTCAACAATTCTCCACCGCCAGGCACACTAATTTGGCTTCTATCAAGCAGACTACTCTTGCCTGTTAACCTTCATATAAATGGAATACAGTATGTATACTCTGTGCCAGACTTCTTTCATCTAACATGGTTTTGATACGCATTCACTTTACTGCATGTAGCAATAATTCCTATTTTGGTTTTTGTTTCACAATGTATTATTCCACTGCATGAATTTACAATTGACTTTCCCTTGATGTCCACTTTGAGAAATAAAACAGCTAGGAACACTTATAGAGACTTTCGTTTCTCTTGGAAACTTACCTCTCCCATCCCCACCAGTAATAATTCTAGATTATAGCGTAGCAATCATTTTAAAGTTTCTCAAAAACTGCATCTTTCCAGGGTGCCTGGGTGGCTCAGTGCTCAGGTAATGATCTCATGGTTTGAGCCTCACATTGGGCTCTCTGTGTCAGTACACAGCCTACTTCGGATCCTTTGTCCCTCTCTGACCATCACTTCCCTGCTTGCACACTCTCAAAAAAGAAAAACAAAAACCATTAAAAAAAAAAAACCCAGCAATATAGCAGTCCCACTTGTTTCTCCATCCTTGGTATTGTTTCTATTTGTCCTTCTACTGTAGTGTTATCTCCTTTGTGGTCCTAATTTGTCTTACTAACCATATTAAACATCTTTACATAGGTTTATATTTCTTTTAAAGTGTTTAGGTTGGTGTGTGTATAACCTGTCAGATATATTGTAAATACTTTCTTGTAGTCTGGGGTTGCATTTTTACCTTCAATTTTTTTTTTTAAGTTTGAGGAGTTTTAATGGTGTTTTGTGGACTCTATACCCTGCCTACTCCAAGGTTGCCAAGATAATCCCATTTTTTCAAGGTTTGCAATTTTAACTTTTACCTTTTGACCCATAGCCACCTTTTACATATGGTGAGGTAATGGTTTACTTTTCATACTGATAACCAGTTGCTCTAACACACTTATGGGGGCAGAGGAGGGAGAGACAACAAAATATATACACATGTAACTTAGGAAAATTTAGATCAAATAACCTAAGCCACTAAATCACCTCAGAGTAAGTTCATACAATAGAGATCAATCTTACTGGATAATCTTGAAAGATTCATAAATAGCAATTGAAAATGGCCTACCTTGGAAAGTTTTTTTTATCCTTGATGAAGACTCAAGGAGGAACTGAGGTGCTTTGGAAGTGTGGGGGACTGGGACACAGAAAACAGGAGTTGAGCACTAAATTTCACTGAGCTGGATGTGATGAGATCCTCTGAGTGAGTCTAGGTTTAGAATCCTAGGTCCACCACTAGTTTCAAAATCTAAAGACAGTTATTTTTGTTATCAGTTCCCAGGAGAGAATAAGAGAAAGTAGGTTATTTCTCCTGATAGGCTACTAGAACACTTTGATCTCTGTTTCAACAAGGAATGCCCCTCCTAAATCAGCCTGTCAAATATCTACCGTTTCAAAGTTTGTTTTCAATACTATTTTCTCCAATCTTTCCAGATCCTTCTAAAAATAAAATACCATAACACTTCCAGAGAACACAGAACATCTCCTCTAATACCCCCTGAACCTAGTACTTGAGTTGCCAAGTTGTTACACAAATGCTTTGGGGGAAAATAATCCAGTGGTTCCTAGTAGCCTCAAATGTAATCTAAGTTCTATATAGATCAACTTCAAGGACAGTAAACTGTAAATAGTAGCTGTATTTCTTATCATCCCCCAGTAGGTTTCATTCTGAGCCAATCCCCATAGGTCTTCTCTCTAAATGAGTTTTGTTAATCGGCTCAGTGTCATCCCCAATATTACTGAATATTCCAGTGTAACAAACACAGAACTAAGACTCAGAATAATATCCAAGTCCAAAAAATAGCACACTGTGATTAATTTCCCCTTAAATACCACTTGTCTATTCACCCAACCTCTAGGCTGTTGGAAAACCACATGAAATCACTGTATAAAGAGAGCACTCTATGAACTGAAATTACTGAATTGATACCATACATATTAAGATAGTCAGCTAGTTTGTGCAATGCAAAAAAAAAAAAAAATGAGGAAAATAAAGGAAACCATTTAACTACATTTTGCCTTCTTGCCTGAGTTTATTGGTTGTATGAAGGTCATATCTGAACCTCAGGAAATCACACACTCACAAATTCCTTCCTCTACAACTCCTGATATTCAGTAATAAACACACAATTTAAACTTGGGACACTATTAAACTGTGCTGGTCATACCAACCTCAACTATTATTTTGCCAAGGTCGTCACCTCATTCATTATTTCAGTCTTCAGTGGAAAGCAGGCCAAAAGATTTCAGTTTTATGTTTGAGAAAAGGGATACAACAAATTTGTCCTGATTTCCTCACTTATAAAACTACATGATGTGTGATAGTTGCTACAATTTGTGAAAACTTAAAACAAATGGACAAAATGTAAAATGGGTAGGTACTATTAACTCATAACTGTGTCACTTGTTGCAACTTGTCATATGTGGATTCATTTGGTTATTCTAACAAGTGTCCAGCTCTTTAACTTGTAATATTCTTAGCTTTCTGAAAGGCTGAAACCAAAATTAACAAAAATTCATGTTAAAAAAAAATCATTACAACCCAAGGAGTTATTAAATAACAGTCTGTCTCCAACTTCTCAGATATTTTGCAAACTGGATATTTTGATACATGAAAAAGTGTGGTACCTAAAGATCAATAAACCTGTGGAACATAAGGCAGAACAGAAATATCTTACTGAACTACAAAGGAAGTAGATTATTTGACCTTTTGTTTCCTCTAGAGATATCACTATGTATAGCAGACAGGGGCCTAACACTTCAGTTGAAAATGGCAATGCATTTTTGTTCTTCACATAATCCTAAGAAAGCGTGATAACATTCTCACTGTAATATTAGAATACTAGGAAAAAAAACCCATATTTTCATAAGGATATTTTAATTTTTTAATTTAACAATTCAAATAAAATGCAGCTAGTTAACATAAATAGAATAAATGCACATAATTTACAGCCATGTACACAAAATGCAAGAATAGCAAACCTTACATAAATGGTCAAAAGATACCAACTCCTCTGAAGTTGATTTAGCTATGACTAATAGATCATAATTTAATTGTTCACATATGAGGGGTACACATTCAAATGTTTTTTAACATAAAAACTGAAACCAGAATTTTCAGTTTCTAAAAGGGGTATCCTAAAAAGCAGTGTTTAGATTAACAAGAAGTATAGGGCATGATGAGACATGAATGGGCAGAAAGTACATTATATTAAACACCTTCATATAATTAAAATTCCTTCTAATTTAGATCATTCAGAAATACCTTTATTCTTAGGAATGTTAAAGTCATGATCAGCAGACAGTACTAAAGTCTGGGCGGAAGAGCATGTAAACAACAAAAGATAGGCAGGAACAATGCTAGAAGAGTAAAGGACAGACTGATTTCGAGCACTTAAATCCTTCAAGTTCAAATTGGTATTTTTAGTGATTTCAAATAATCTAAAAAAGCTGACATGTTTATACTCCAGTAAAAGAGTAAACACTCATCATTTTTAACAACCTGGTCCTAATACAATAATGCTACGCCACATTGGGCATTAGGTTTTAGGAGACAAAAGGCTGATTAATCTAACAATATTCTATCCTAGTTTCAAAGTTATAAATTACTTGTGGGCCCCATCTAGGAAGGTTGGTTCCACAAAGTTACATACATAATGAAAATTAAGAAAAAGCTTTGGTGATAGTTTTTTTGTTTTTTCCTGGATTTAAAAGCATTGTACTGTACCCCAGTCACAGGGTTGGTAATTCTCAGATTTGGACTTTGAGATTTAGGAAACGGTCTATGTGCTACAGGTACCAAAGTTGTATCTGGGGCTCTATGAGCGTATCTTTCAGTATCTACTGCTTTAACTTGTTTAAGTTCAATTCAATTTTCTGAGAAGACTGCATAATAAAAGTGCAGACCAGTTTGAAGAGTGCTGCCTATCTCTAAGCTAGAAATAAAAAGTCATCTGATAGAAAATAGATGAAAACAAAACAGTTAAAAAAAAATGCAATCCTTTAAGTATGTTTTTTTTTTTAAACATCTGCATCAACTAAAACAATCTCCAAAGAAATGTTTCAGAGACAAACTTTATACACAACTTTTACATAGTTTTCTTTTTTAAATTATCTCTGTCATACATAAAGTAAACTACGGCAAATTGTGCTTTGGGGAAAAAAATTAAAATAAGCCTCATTGCTCCTTTCCAGTTGTTGCATAAAGAAACAAAGTCTAAGACTCTAAGATCTTTTCTTCCAGTACATAGAGAACACTCACTTTTTAAAGGCTGAATATAATGCACTAAAGGTCAACACATCAAGTCTCACTTGCTAAATACAAACCGGAATAGAATACATGTTCATCCTTGAAGGACACTTGTATGAATTTGCTACAGCTAAATAAGAAGATGTTCCTTAGCTGCTGGTTTTCATGTCATTCTTAATCAGCTGTGATGTACTGAGATCATTACAGTTATGGAGAATCTCTGTCCTACATTCAACACAACTAATGTTTATGCATCTTCACAAGGCAAATGGCACTGTATTAGGCAGTATAAGTGGCACCTGAAAAGGCAAAGACTATAGATTGAGACCTTCTCTCCAGATTTAAGTTAGAAACCCTTATTATTGGGTTGGTTGTTTTTTGATTTTTTTTTTTTTTTTTTTGGCATGTTTCTCACAATAAATGTCAAAGCTAAAAGTCACCATAAAGGTATGAATAATCCCAAAGGTAATGAAATGGAAATTGCCTTTGGTCTCCAAAGAGATTGGAATGTTTTTAAATTCCAATCAAAGCACCTCAAAAACATCCAGTTACTGTTGATTATAAGGAGTTAAGAAGGTGAGGAATTTAAGAGGGTACTGTTTCATTGGTGACAGCAGAGTAAGCTTGCAATGACATGCTACAATTTATGGTTGGGGTACTAGAGCATACATAGAATATGTAAAACATTTATGGTATTAAAGATCTCTAAAACACCGTATCTAAAACCCAGAAAAACATTTTGTTGAACACTGTTTCTGCCTAATACACGACCAATGTTTAAAAAAAAATTCCTAAAGTGGAATTCTCTCTTACTCTTACCCCACCTCCCAAAAAAGGCCACAAAGTGCATTCACGAATAGTCATTCTTAAGATAAAGCCATTGCACAAAATGTACAGTTCATCTATACTGAAATGAGTACCACGTTGGAGTTTAATTGTAGATGTTTTATACACCAGTATAGCAACATCCATATGCAAAGTCTTTTAACAGAATTACAGCAAACATCTTCATAAAGGCCATACATATAATACATTTAAGTATTAAAAGGTAGAGGTCAACTCAATAGCAAAATGTAAAAGCTATATCCTGTTAGCACACTTAATCTGAATTAACTTGAATCTTTCTATGATTTACCATTCAAGAAATTAGGATAGCATACATTTCTTGTCAATAGCAGTTCATTTGTTCATTTACAAAACTGTAAGTCAATTAGGATCACTGCCTGTTCGGTCAGATGGCAGAGGGACCCCTTTCTATGTTTATACTGCCCCAAATATTTATAATGCCACCTTAAAAAAAAAACCTATTATGGCAAAGCTGAAAATTACCATTTTCTCTACAAAATAAATGCAATTTATATTGATCATCTGGAAAGAACTCAAAGGTTCAAATTCCTAATGTGAAAGCAAACAGAGAAAAGATTCAGAAGTGGTACTTTTTTTCACTTTAAGAAAGGAACACCAAGGTATGATGGATGATAATTTAAGTTCATAACTAATAAACCACTGAAAAGACAATTGCAGTCATTCACACATCAGAGTCAGAAAAGACAGGAGAAAATGCTCAAGTGACTGAAATGGCCAAGAGTCAACATCTTGCCGGTTTCTTCTGAACCAAACTATTGCCACTGAGTTTGATATGTTAACCAACAATTTAAGTGTCCTTATTACGCTGAACATCAAACTCCTGTTAGTAGTGGAAACCAAATATTTTAAAGCTAAAAATATGCAAGATATTTAGATACTATTTCATTGGCTGTCAAAACTAGTAAGGACTAATGCCAAATAATTAACTTTAAAATATTCCAGATTCTCTCAAGGAAATGTGAAAACAATACTAAGGATCTCACTTATTACTGTTATTTTACAATTTTACAGGAATTACACAGAAGCCAGAGGTAAGACATTTATGACTGTCAATACTATCTTTGGATAGTTGTAATATTTATACGATTAGAGATGGCTTTATTAGGAGACTGGAAAAGTGCTCATGGAATAAACACTATATTCTGCCATAAATCAATAAAATCCAACTATGTCCCGGGGACATGGTAGAGAAAATGGCAATTTGGAAAGAAGTAGTGCTTCTAAAGGCTTTTTCTTAGAGGCAGCCTAGGTTTTTTTCACATTACTGAAAAGACCAAGTAATGCGGTTGTAATTACTTTAATTCCTACAACCAAACTTTCCCTTAGGCATAGTTACATGTTCCCAAGCTATTTTCTTCTGTCCACCATGCTGGCTTCGATACTGCATGGTCCACTGTCATCTTTTGGTCTTCCCTCTTCGTAGTACAGCAGCCCCAAGTTGCTATCCATTGAGAAGGTAGACCACTAATTCATAGGTGGCCATCATAATGGCTGTGTTCGGAATCTGTCTCACCAGATGAGTTGTTAGACCACGGTAAAGAGACCCATAACCTTCTTCTTGAACAACCAAAGACAGTGTCTGAAAAAAAGATCTGTACTTTGTTCCCTCTTCACGTAGTCTTGTTCTTACGACTTCTGTTCAGGGGGAAAAAAGTCATTTTAAAAGATTAGTGGTATCTTTATACCCTCCTAGTGCTGAGTATATGCCATTTCCCAGTCTTTTAAGTGTATATTTAGGATAAGTAAGGAGTGATTTTTAATGTATAACTTACTGAAACTGGTCATATTATAGTAACACCAGACTTTTAAGACAACTGGCTAACATCACTAATAATAAATAGTAATTACAAAACTCCAAAGGTTCCTGAATGGTAAAAGAATAAAACAAAAGTATCAGTTGCATACTAAATATAGATAAAGGGGAGAACTGATGTGGTAAGAAAAAAAGTGAAGAAACAGAAAAAGGAATGCAGGTGGTATCAAAGACGAATACACAAGACACAGTGACAAACAGAAAAGATTTTAAGTGGACCCTACAACGAAAAAATAGTGCTACTAATCTATTCACCATGGTCCATAAGTGCCAACATGAAATTTCATGTTCATGAGGCTGGAAATGTTCAAAATACTAGCCAATCAGCTGAAAGGTGCCATCTGGGAAGCAACTAAGCAAAACTCATAAAGTTTTAGAGCTCTAAGAGATCTATGGATCTCTATCTATAGATCTGTCCATGGATAGTTAGTCCATTGTTCTTAGTTTTGAAAGGCAAGGAAACAGGACTGCTGAGAGGTTTTTGTCAGTTGGGGATAGAGGCTGGGATAAGAATTCAGAGCTCTCTACTAAAGACTTTTTCCAACACACTACTCCTGATGGGCCTGAGGGAAATGGCCTAGAGCCATTTTCACTACAAACGTTAATATCTGAAATCTCTTGTGTCTGCTCCTAAAAATTAATGCCGTTTATATATTCCACTCCAAAATATTGTTTATGAACTACCTCTTCTTGTAATGACATCAGTTTACTTGAAAAGAAGGGGTGCTTACAACTCTAAAATTCTGTCTCTCACCACAGTTCTAGGCATTCCATAGGAGCCAGAAGCTAAGCAATGTTGATACTGTCTTCTTTTGACTTCTCTTAAAGAAAGAAGTTAGGAACTTCCCTCTGGAAACTAAGAGAAGTTCTCAGTGCATATTGGTTCGAGGGTTCTACTCATAAATTACATTTTACAAGTAAAATTCTCATTTTACTCAGAGCCCTGATTCATTTGTCTTCACATAGCTTTAAAACCACAGAGCTTTCGCATCACAAGGATGAATATAAATGCTCATCAGTATAACAAGAGTGAAGCATCTAGAGTAAAATCCCAAAGCAGGGGTGCCAGGCTGGTCAGTCAGTGGGGCATACAATTTTTTATCTTGGGGTTGTGAGTTTGAGCCCCATACTGGGTGTAGAGATTATTTAAAAAATAACATCTTAAAAGGGCACCTGGGTGGCTCAGTTGGTTAAACATTCTACTTCAGCTCAGGTCATGATCCCATGGCTCATGCGCTGAAAGCTCAGAACCTAGAGCCTGCTTCAGATTCTATGTCTCCCTTTCTCTCTGCCCTTCCCTGCTCAAGCTTGGTCTCTCTCTTTCTCTTCCTCTCTCAAAAATAAATAGACAAAAAAAATCCCAAAGCAAAACAAACCCCAAAGACAACAAAATCAAAGGCTACATTTAAAACAATAAAAATTACCCAAAAAACCCTCAGCACGCTGCAGACAAATTCTTAATTTTGTTTTCTGCTAGTGAAATAGGCTAATAAAGTAAAACTTCAGAGAGAAATAAATCATTCATATATACTTATTTGCCAACATGAAATAATGTAAAATAGGCTGGCCCTTTGAGATTACAGACTCTATTTCAAATTTGAGCTCCACCACTAAAAAATTATGTGATCTAAATAAGCTGTGTGACTTTGGGCAACTTAATCTTAACATTTCTTATTTCTCATTTGAAAATAAAGACAAATTCTGGTTATGTACTAGCATACTTAGACTTCAATAGAGAAGGTAAGTACTTCGCAGAATTTTTTGTAGATTAGCAATAATGTATATAAAGTATCTAGTATACCACCTATATCCATACTTTTTAATTTAAAGAAACTTGCCCCAAAGTCACCTGGCTGTAATATGATTGGCTCTGGGCTGAAATGTGACTTGCCCAAAGTCCATGCTAAATCACCATGTTACTATAATATATACTGACCTATTAAAACACTTTTAACACAGATTTAATCCCATTATGATGAACTCCCAAGAAACTATATATTGTTTTACTGGAATTCAATATAATTACAAATGTGCTAGTAAGTGGGCTATTGGCTGACATGTGAAAATATTTCTAAATTAATAGACTTTTACTCCCATAAACTCAAACTCCTCTTACCATGTGGATATGCTATAGTTGTGGCACAAGTTTTTGAGGTGGCAGCAGCTAGCATCATTCCCACAAAATCTGATGCTTCTTTTACAGACTCTTCATCATTTTCCATTGTAGAAGCAATCTTATATTCCAGTAGTTTTTGCTTAATACTTTCATAAATAACAAAATGGATAACAGTCTCTGATATGCCAGCATATGAAGCAGACATGCCCCTATAAAATCCTTTAAGTCCATCTGTCTGATACACTTTACGAATACATTCAAAAGCACCCATTCGCTTTTCCCCACGGTTCCTGAAGAGCAAAAAGGAAAAATCTTATTAATACAGTAGTATATAGATTTTTAAATAAAGAAAATATAGTAGAAATCTGCCACTCTAGTACAGAATGATCCTCTCTAATTCATCAAGCAGTGAAACCAAAATTTTAAAACACTCATTTTAGATATCCTATCCATTTGCCCGAAGTCTGTCACAGTAGATATCTGGGTAGCATGTAAGTACTTTCTTTTACTAATGCAAAATACACTATACTCAATCTTCAGTTTCAGTTCCTCACTGAAGTTTGTATTGTAGGAATAAGCAACAAAATCCTTTAGTCCAAATACACTGTGACCACAGCTCAAGATAAAAACAGTCACATTACATTAAATCTAGTTCAAATGAGATTTCTTCTGAACTTATTAACATAAAAGAGTGAATGAGACACCAGTGATGACCGTGTTATCACAAAGCAAGTACAATTAATCTAGTATGTGAACATCTGAGGGATTCTTTGAAACCCACTCAGTTCTTCCCCCAAAATGTATGAATTAAACACAAATTTCCTATGATCCTTTTAAGGCAACAGCCAGTATCATGGTGCACAGTAAATGAGGACCTTATAGTTTCAAGTAGTTACCGAGGACTGTGTCCAACAAAACTTCCTTAGTGCTACTTAAGGTCACAGCAACTACTCTGACACAAGTATGTAATTTTGAATTTGTAAAAAAATTACTTTATACTATGATTTTCCCAATAGAGCCATATTAAATGGGTTTAAATGCTACTCACAGGAAAAGAAATAGAAAATTTACCTACTTATAAATTACATACAACCTGTTTCAGATATAAAATAAAAACACAATTAAGACACCCACCTGATAACCTACATATAGATTACTCCAGTTTTATGAACTAGTTATTGTTTTGAGCTAATGACTATTCTCAACTACTAACACTGTATGAATACTTTCTCAGTTGAGTGATCCATGCAACCAACTGTAATCAGTTTCTGCCATCAGAGACTTCCTCACAAGAAGTTAAAATCCTACAAGTCCAAAGGGTAATATGCAAACATACCAGCCCTGTTCTTGATCTCAGTTATAAATGAGCATCCTCAAACCAGCCTTTCACTATTACCCCAAATTCACTCCATTCCCCACCACCCCCAGGCCCAAGAACTTGTGCTACTTTGTGTTAAAATTAGAAGAGAAAAAAATGATCACAGGGTTTTAAGCCATACTTTTTTTCAGGACCTCCTTATACTAGAGTATACTCCTGGTAGCTTATAACAGTATAATATAGACTGGCACCTCACATTTCTTTAACCTTTGGATTGTTTTATCTGCCACTACTTTTCAGATCTCTTTGGCTTTAAGAAATAAACTTTGAGTTTTGCTTCACCATTTAGGATTCATTAAAAATTATTCTGGATGAAACAAAAATTAGAGCTATTTCAAGTCTCCAACTAGCTGACAGTCCAACATGATAAAATGTAAAAAACAGATATTTAAGCATGCATAATTATTAATGATTTCTCAAATCAGTTTTATTTAGTCTGAGATATAACACTACTTACCCATGCCATAAAATATTAAAAAAAAAAAAAAAAAAGTGGAAATTTGTTATAGTCTACTTTAGAAAGAAAGGCTAAAAAAGTTTCAAAAGTCTTTTTATTAATATTATAATACTCCAATAGGATCCTCTCCCTATAAAAGTACTATTTTTCCCATCATCCATATTAAAGGCCAATAGGAACTGAGGTGGCAAGATTCAAAACTGCACTGCTTCTGGCCTTTGTTCAGTTCCCAAAACACACCAGAGGCCCTAACCTTAAGACCTATGATGTTTGTACTGACCACTGCCTCTGCTTAAAAATGGGCTCAAAAAGACATTCCCTGACTATTCCACTTAAAGTTGGTCCCCAATGTTTCTTGGTATATCACTAGAACACAGCAGTATCTGTTCAACACAGATCTCTCAAATGAATGAATTGTGCTACCATACAGCGTGATGTCAGTGGTAACAGATCAAGTCTATGAATATATGAAAGCTAAATGAAGCCATGCCAGGCCTCTCTGTATATAAGGTTACTAAATCATTCATGTAGTGAAAGTACCACTGTTTGGCCTAGATTAATATATATTCTTTTTCTTTTATTTAAAAACACAACACATAGGGGCACCGGGGTGGCTCAGTTAGTTGAGTGCTTGACTCTTGATTTTGGCTGAGGTCATGAGATCAAACTGTGCATCAGGTTCTGAGCTGGGTGTGGAGCTGCTTAAGATTCTCTCCCTCTGCCTCTTTCCTACTCTCATGTGTGCTCTCAGGAAAATAATAACAAGTAAGGAAATAAGCAAGCAAGCAAATAAATAAATAAAAACACATAACTTTCCTCCCTGGAAAGTCTCATATTGCCAACTATTATATACATCACTTTTGCTTCTGATAGACCCACGTTTCAAAAACCAAACAAAAAACCAAATTCAGCAGCAAAAGAAGGGAAAAACATGGTTAGATACATGGCACTGATATTTCACAGGGATAAATTCACAGGAAAAAATTATTTAAAACCAACTTTAATTTTGTTTTGATGAAGTAACATACCTTGCATCAAGCTGTAACCGAGTCTTTATAAGCCAAATGGGGTTGGTCGCTGTGATTGCAGTAAAACCTAAACAAATATGTTTAAAATGAACTCTGGTAAAAATGAAGAACTATTAACTTAAAGGTTTTAAATATTATATAAATCTATATTAAAGAAACTATTAAGTGACATATACTTTACACTTCTATTTTATAAACCCATACAATCATGAACATTTGTAGTTTATTTCCAATCTACATTCTCAAATTCTGACCGTACTTTAAGAGCAAATTCTGATTATATATAAATTCCTCTCCCACTATATTCAGATTATTCTCTGGGGCACCCTCTATACTCAAAGCTAAATATAAAACCTCATGTTTACAGACAAATCTATAGAAATTTGGTATATCCTAAGGCTTTTTAGCATGCAAACTCTACACAGCTACTTGAGGTCCTTACACAATTCCTATTCTTCAAAGTGGATTCTACCTAAAGGCCAGCATTTACTATATATGATCTTAAGGTGACTATATAACAGGACTGTTGTTTGCCCTTATAAATGCTTTATATAAACATATACTTACTAAAACTGTTAAAATAATGGTATCACAGAAGTAAGGTTTCTGTTAGGGTTAACAGGAAAGATCTATTTTTCATCCACTTAAACATATACAAAAACTCAAAAGTTCAAACAGTTAGGAACTGGAACTTCCCTCTCACTTATAGATACGTAAGAGAGAAACTCAGAGTAGAAGGTAGTTCTAACTTACTTTAAAAGTTAAGTACTATATACTATCAGTGCAGAGCGTGGTCACCTAAGATGGCTCATTCTAGTTAGTAAACTAACATCTCTGGACCAGGGTCTCTAGATTAGTGTGTTATCTTTTACTTGCTGTCTTCCTACTGTTACTGAAAAATAGTACATGAAATGTCATCCTGATAACAGGAATTTATGAAGATTGCTTAAATAGAGTTTTAATATATTGCTTGTGAACACTGAAGACCAGTACAGAAACTTCACAGAACTACTTCTATCAAGCTAGATTTATTCAACTGGACTTTAAATTCAGTGAAACTTACAGGCAGAAATGTCTAAGGCCCTAACTGTTTTAATACTTTCTATCTAATACTAGGCAGGTGAAGTACATTGTTTTTAAAAAGGTAAAATATAACCAGCACATTTAATATGAATAAAGTTAATTCAGAAAGAAAAATGCTATGGTGCACGTAAAAATAATTTGGCTTTTAAGTTAACCTATAGTGCACAACCAATCATTATCCTTTCTTGGCTTTTGAAGTTACTATGGATATATCTAAAATGCAAAATAATTTTACTAAATTGTTTACAAAGTAGAATTTAGTGTCATAAGTTCTTTTCCCTTCCATAATGTCAGGTAATTAGCTAACTCAAATTTATTCCCTTAATCCACTGTTTTAACACCATAGAAATAGCCAGATATCTCACAAAGTGATGCTTAAATTGAATCTATTTATAAAACATGATAAGTGGAATAGAAATTTGATTTGATAACACCTTTCACAATTTTGTAATAGGTCTATAGTCTCCATTTCTCTTTAGTGCTTTTAATACTACATAAATATGTATAAAACTAGTACGGGAGCAACAATTTTCTATGTGCCAGTATTAAAATAATAAAAATTTAAAGTACTGGACCAGGTGTCAGGAATAATAAAAATAAGAGTTTTTTTTTTTTTAAGAAATAAAGTTTCTTTTCATATATAAATTCTTAGAAAAGGAAAAGAGAATGAAAATATGAAGCTGTTAGATCAGTTTAAATATTTTGGAAAGATTTTTCTTGCATGTTCCAGCTTTAAGGATTCTCATTTTCCTAAGTGAAAAACTCAAACTAAATACATTCAAATTACATTTTAAAGCAAATGTGCACCAGACATCAGTATTCTGGCCATACCTCTAATCTGATAATTCTTTGTTTTTAAACTTAAATATTTACTATTAGCTGAATATCTGTAGAGCAATATTAGGGGTTTATTGGTAAAAGGTCACAAAACTGCATAAGGCAACAAAATATTCTTCAATATTCACAATAGTTTTTATTAATTATCCTGTAGAAATTAAGAAAAAATACTTGTTTTCATTAAATTTTGAAAGCCTAACACTGGGAATCCTTATGCCAAACTTAAAAAAAAATGGCCTAAGTAAATATCTCATTCAATCTATTATACCCTATTTGTAAAGATGAGCATCAAAGTTCTTTTTTAAATAGAAGTTCTATTTTTAAAGATATAAACTTAGTACCCAAGCTTAATACTCTCCCAAGTCACAAAATTCCTCAATTAAAGGCTGAAAAAAGCTCCATATATGTAAACTTTAAAATATTGCAAAAATATTTAAATATTACTAGAAATTAATTTTTAAATATCCATGAATAAAATTTTTAATTATTCTCTGTACACACTAATGAACAATGATAGGACGCAAACAACAGGTATTTCTCACTTAACTAAAATTCATTTCCAGATACAAATTAATCTATAGAACAGGACACATTAAAATTAAGGTAAGTAAGAGACTGCTGTCATTTTATCCCTCATCAGTGCTTACTAGAGCTGTTCCAGCTCAAATCCCCCAATAATAAGCCAGATCTTAATAAAGACACTAGCCTAAATGCTGGCAAACCATTAGACAGAATCTAGGCATAACATTACTGGTCTTTACCACAGTTACAACTCTAGTCCTGGATTTTGATGCTATTACATTCTCTTAATCACACTTTATTAAACTAACTAGACATTATTAGGCTAATTAAATCTATAAAAACATAGTCTATTAATTCAAGAAATGAAACAAGTGGGAAGAAGCAAAAACTTTTCACCAACTTAGAATTCTACATAGTAGGACGATTTGAAGTGGCCAACAGCCAAAGCTAAACAGATCTTCCTACGTCTAAGACAAACATACACAAGGATACTGGGAATAGTGGGAATAGTGTCCCTGAAGTTTAGAAATTTTCTATTACTGTTTATTGTGGCATTTCAATTTTGTGAATTTTTGGTAATATGCTAGTTCATATTAATATTCTGAGTACCTGTTAAACATTAAAACTGACTTAGAGGTATGAAAGATCTATTTGTAGGTTAAAAAGAATTAATATTGCTCCAGTCAGTTAAAGCAAAATGGAAGTGTACTGGCCATACTGTTAGTAGTACAGTTAGAATGTTATTAGAAAAATGTTTAAAACTCTTAAAATGCAACTTTTAAAGTTTTCCTTCATCTAAGACTCCATTTGATAATGGAAACAAGATGAAGAGAAATCCTGCTTATAAGAAACTTGCTGAAAATGTCTATTTCATTAAGTGAGTGATACCTGTAGTATTGCATTTTCTGCACTTTTTATTTTGTCAAGTTCTGTAAGAATTAAGCCCACCTAATCTAAGAAAAATACGTTAAAATTACAAAAAAAAAAAAACCCAATTAAAACTAAAACAACTTAGATCCCACATATTCTTAACCTGTATTTATTGGAAAGTAATGTAGGTATTAACATCAATATTTTTGCAAGAAAGTAGAAGGCTAGGTATCAACAGACAAGAGAATAGAAAGCATCGTATTAGACTTTTAAAATATGTTATGCTAAGCAAAGGGAACTACTATTTTTCCTAAAAGTTGTAGGATGGTATGATACCATTTACAACTACATTTATCTTAAATATTGTCATCAAATTCTTTGGAGGTCAAGGCTATTATGGCCAAGCTGAAGACCCCAGGCTTTTATTACACAATGACTGAAAAATTACCCCATTTTTCCTTCTAGAAGGAATAGTATAAAGGGATCAGAATTAAAGTTTTATAAAATACTCAGAACGCACACACAAATTCAGGAAATAAAAGTTCTTCCCGCCTTCTATTAATTCCATAGCTATTATAAATTCCCAGGGTGTGTTTCTTATAACTAGAGGCTGCAAGAGATGCTCAGATCAGTACTCACGAGGTTTAAGTTAGTCCATATTTCTACAGGAAGTGACCTGCGGATGGGGAGCATGAGATGACACGATCTCACTCTTTTCTCGGGAGAAATGTACAGTAAATGCCTAAAATAGACACAGGCTTTTCTGTATCATAACAACAAGCAGTGACCTCATCAGAAACATGTGTACAAAATGAATCCCATTGGAAGGATTTCAGAAATATTTACTGTGAGATCTAACTCTTTTGAAAATTTTAAGTTAAAAAACAAAAAAGAATATCAGAATGGGCCATAAATTTTTTAAAAAAATGCACCGAGTACTGAAAATTCTGCCATCTGCAGCAGTTTCAGAGTCCAAATACTTACCTAAAAGACGAATTTTGTCTTAAAGAAAAAAATGCTAACCTTGTCAATGGGGAATCTAAAAAAATATTTAGAAGGGATTGTCATATCCCATTTTCTAATCATAGTTATCTACCATGATCAGAAGTGAAATCAAGATTTTCTATGCTTTAATAATCAGCTTACTTAGTAAATATATTTTTCTTACTAAGTCTTAAAAAAAACCAGAATATTCAAGTAACGCTTTGTAATAATTTATAATTTTTTAAATAAAGTATATGTTGCTTCAATAATACCTATAACCTTTGCACTATGGCCAATAATATTGCACATCCATTTTTATGGAATATTTTGGATTATTTTATATTTAAGTTCTTGTGTTCTACAAAACAAAAAAACAGGAAGAATGTTTATATACGAACACACAAAACATCTGTCCAAACATCCATTTGGCTGAATAAACTGCCAAGGACAAATAAAATATTAAAAAACATATTTTATTTAGGAAAGACAAAATTTCTTAATAAGGAAAAAATCTTTAATAAACTAGGTCAAATAGAAAGATGTAGCTTGAAAAATAACAGTGAATGCTAAGAGCAAATAAAACCCACAAGGTATGCTGTAAATGTCAACTCATTACATTTCTGGTATTTTAAAAATTAAGTGATAACTACTTAAATATATAATCCAATAAAAATAGGAATTTTCATTTAAATCTGTAATGTTGTATAGAAAAGCACATATATTCCAGATAAAAACTTCTGAAAATTAGGAATTACCATAAAGAAACAATACTCTTATTTGTATGCACACTTGTGTCAGGGGTATACAGAGGGATAAGCAAGTTCATTTAAACAAAAACATACAAATACCCTCAAGAAAACAAATACTCTCAGTCTGACAAAGGGTACACGTTGGGAAGGAAAAAACAAACAGGTAAAACATAAAGACTCAACACTACCTAATTTGATTAAATAGCCTTCCAATTGGAAATAATTTTTTTAATTTATACCTCCAAATTTAAATTTATAAATTCCTATAGTCTTCTCTTGAAACACTAAAACAAATGAGAAGATCCATCTTAAATAAATTGTAATTTTGAGGAAAAAAGGTTTGCTATCTGAACACTTGAGTTCACGTGGATAAAATACAAAATCAACAGGCTATCTGGAATAAAAATTACATATAATGTCTGCTACTAAATCCTTAATGTGTATCCTGTTTAATGTGGCAAAATCTTGCAGGCAATATCACTACAGTCTATTTTAGTTCACCTTTTGATACTAACATGACAAGGTTAGCATTTTTTTAATAGCCAGTTAAAACACAATTTTTCACATGACTGCCTCTAAGCACTTTGTACCCCTAATTCATATTTAGAAGACTTCTAAAAGTAACTCTGAAGAAAAACCAAAGCAATCTGGTCTAGATTATTTCAAGAATAAAGGGGGCAAAAGGCTCCCTTAATGAGTCTGCATGGGACCATTCAGTTTCACCAACCATGTAGTTATGTATAAAAACTGCAAAGCTAAGTGTTAATGCTCATGAACAGTGCAAGGAAGCTCTGAAAGCACAATTCTCAGAAAAATGTAATTGCAAACAAATGGAAGAAGTATTTTCAAATTACAAAATAAGTATATAGTGTAATAATCTCTGAACAACAGGACCACCAATTTACAAAAAGTCAAGGAATTCAAGTTGGAAAATTGTATCAATGTATAGATATAAAACTATGAGTTGACATTTGTACACATTTGAGAAAAAAGTACAAAATGACAATTCTACTGAAATTCTTTGCAACATGATACAAAAATAGTAATAAATTCTGATGAGATATCCTAATGAAAAAAGATGTTTCACTGGGAATTAAGGTATTCTGAAACCCTAAATTTACACCACTGAATATATAACAACTATCCTCAAATAAAAATTACCGCTCATCTACTTTCTTGACTTCAAGTCTTCCAAAACAAAAAAAGAAAGATTAACATTTCTTTAACAATTTCCTGAATTTAAAAAACAAAAACATAAACACTGGTAATCCAGAAATACATTCTTAAAGATCCTAATACAGTGGTCATATAATTTGAAATTAGCCACTAACTTTTACCTTATACCCACTCAAATTAGTAGAGGTAAAATCATTTCTATTCATATTCAACATCTATAAAAAGTATTATTTAAAAAATTCTAGTTGTAACTAGATGATCTCTATGGTATTAAAAAACTAATTGTCAAAATCCAAGTCTTTGTAGAGCAACCTACATCCAAGGATAAGGTAAGAGAGGTTCATATAAATTGTGTAACTTGCCCAAGATCTTTCCTCCTGGGTAAATAAGAGTAGTTTACTACCTTGACCTCTAAGGTTTTTCCTTCCAGCTTTTAAACTTCAACAAGTCAGTCAACAATTACCAAATAGAAAAAGCCTTGAAAATAATTATAAGGTATATGGTAGATTATTATGGCTATTGACCTTTCAGATATTAGTTATTTCCAACTTACACTTAGTTTGTTAAAGTATGTGGTTCAAATTGATCCAATCTATTTCTAAACAGAAAATGGTTAACAGTTTAAAGCACTCATTATTAAACATGTAATTGACACTCAATTTACTGCTCAACAATTGATGAAAGTAGTCATAATCTGCTTAATAAAGTCACAGCATAATTTGGAAACATAAGGTATGGTTAAATATGCAACAAATCTCAGAAAGCTGCAGAGAATGAACCAAACAAAGGTCGTGGCTTTGTCTAACACGCATTGCAACAAATGATTTCAGAACCAGATTGGTCAAATCAATCTCCTAGTTTATCTTTAAGGCAGTGCAGAGGCCCAGAACTAGTTGCTTTGATTTAGAATCATATATATTCAACAATAACGATAGAAGAGTCCCTAGAAAACATTATCTATAGCAAGCATATACATATAGCCAATGCCTAAATTTCAAGTGCTATCTAGTGTGATTCATATGGAATGCTAAACATAGTATTCAAAATACATAAATTATAGGAACTCTTAGTTATTAATAATACACCACAAAAACTTCATTTGAGCACAGGACAAAATGAATACTTTACCAAGAACTGCCGGCACATTTCAGACAGAAGCCAAAACATGCAGCAAAAAGGGAAAAGGCACTAACAGAAATTGAGGAGAGAAGAGTAAATTACAGCTCCATAACTTATTTATATGTAATTATGGTTGGATTCTTTAAACTGTTAAAAATGATAACTAAATATTCAGTGGAATACAGAAGACAATGTAAATATTATATCACCTGTATGCTATCACAAACCTAATTTAAAAACATCAACTGATAACAGATTTTACGTATACCTCCAGATGAAATTTACTATATACTAATAAATATAAGAATTATGTTTGCAGATGCTAATCAATGAAGAGCACATTCACTGTCTTAAATGTACAATGTAAATTCATCATCATTCAGTATTAAGTCTCTAGCCTTCAGAAGATTTTTTGCCTTTTAATATTATATAGTCATACCTGCCATTGCAGCAGAAATCATGTGTACCTGGGTAGAATCCGGATCAAATATACCATTCAACTTTTCCTTGCAGTTTGAATAAGCAGCAAAGTATATTGCTCTAAAATAAAGATTTAAATTTTATCAATAAGCATGTTGTCTAATTCATAAGATTTGAATGACAAGTAAATTAATCTTTATAATTTTAGAGAAATCTAAAAACAAACATAAAGTCTTAGTCACATTCTCATGTAACATCAGGTTAATTTCTATATTTTTTCCACAAAGATCCTGAAGTACTTCTTATAATGACTTATTAAGAAAAAGACAAACTTCTGGGGCACCTGGGTGATTCAGCTGGTTAAGTGTCCAACTCTTGGTTTCGGCTCAGGTCATGATCTCACAGTCTGTGGGTTCGAGCCCCGCATCAGGCTCCGCACCAGTGGTGCAGAGCCTGCTTGGGATACTCTTTGTCCCTCCCCAATTTGCATGTTCTCTCTCAAAATGAATAAAAATAAACTTTAAAAAAAGAAAGAAAAAGACAAACTTCGATGTCAAGTTCATCAAATGCAAAGCATCCTCTAACAAAAAGACACCCACCACCCCTGCCCCAATACTTTCATAGCAACTGAAATAAAAAGTATTTTTAGAAGATTTTGATGCGGGGAACATATAAGGCTGGAAGGCTTTATGTAATGGTAAAGCTTAACTAAACACACTTGAGTGAAGTAAATACGGCTTGAGCACTTAAAAACATATTGTTAAATGTGTAATTAATATAATTAGTTTATATTAATATAAACTATTAAGATATAACATATTTTACATATGATATTTTTTAAGTGAGGGGAGGGTTAAAGAACTGACCCAATTAATAAAAATATATTAAACAAATTTGAGACACGGTGGTATATTCTAATCTACATTATACAGAGTAGTTCACAGTCTCCTTAAACAGACAAAATAATTCCAAAAGAAATCACCCCCATCATATGATATCTTCTAATGTTTGTAAACATTTCATTAATCTGTGAACACGTGCCATTAATTTATTGAATATGATTTTAAGCATCCCAACTACTTCCTCATTTTTTTGCTTTCTAGGCTCTGAATTACCTGCTTGCTGCATCAAATATCCTGTTATTTCCCAATAATCCTAATTATCTGTCCACATAATAGGCAAACAAATACAAATAGCCAGAGTCTCACTGTTGTGCCTTTTTTAATGTGCTGAAGAAAAATGGAAGTTAATATAATTTAAAATGAAACATTCTGAGGTGCCTGGGTGGCTCTGTCATTTAAGAGTCTGACTCCTGATTTCCGCTTAGGTCATGATCCCAGGGTCATGGGATCGAGCTTGTCTAAGATTCCCTCTCTCCTCCACTCATGCTCTCTCTCAAAAACAAAACAAAAACATTCTACTTTATGAGCAAGAAAAAAAAAATATATTTAAAGATGATGAAGTATGAAGAGGTATAAACAATGCATTCCTAGCAAAGAATAAGAAAAAAGACCTCGTAATGAGAAGAGAGGCAAAGAATATATACAGGTAATTCATGGAAGAGATACACATATGGCAAATCGTTACAGGAATGATGGTGTAACTGAACCAAAAATTAAACAAATGTATATTAAAACAGTGAAAATCATGTTTATTCTCTTTGGCAAGTATTAAAAAACATGAATGGGGTGTCTGGGTGGTTCAGTCTGTTAACCGTCTGACTTCGGACTGGGTCATGATCTCATGGTTTGTGAGTTCAAGTCCTATGTCGGGCTCTATGCTGACAGCTCCGAGCCTGGAACCTGCTTCAGATTCTGTCTTCCTCTCTCTCTGTCTCTCCCCCATTCATGCTCTGTTTCTTTCTGTATCAGTAATAAGTAAACATAAAAAAATTAAAAACAAAAAACAACTCCAAACATGAATAGTAGCCAACATGAGTAATACGTGGATAAAAAGCAACTAATTCACTACTTGAGAATAAAAATATGGGATTCCTTTTTAGAAGGCAATTGAACAATATTCATTGATTTCAAATATGCATTGTTCTTTTTTACAGAAATTTTACTTTTAAGTAACTATCATGAAGAAATATACTTGCTTAAGTACTCAAAGATAAAAGTATAGCTATGTTGACAAAACCACTGTTTTCAACAGAAAAAATGTGGAAATCAGATAAATCTAAAGGTTTATCAGTAAGGGAATGCTTATTAATGACAGAGTAGCCATACTATGCAATGAAAAAAAAAAACCTACATATTTTCAATGGGAAAACCTTCAACACAAATTTGGTGAACTATATTAAATATGATTAAATTAATATAGAAGAACACAGACAAAGGGAAGGAATAATAAGATAAAAACAGAGAGAGGCAAACTATAAGAGACTCTTAAATACAGAGGACAAACAGGGTAGCTAGAGGGGAGGTGTGTAGAGGGGATGAGCTAGACGGGAGAAGGGCACTTGTTGGGGTGAGCACTGAGTGTTATATGTAAGTGATGAATCACTCGCTGGGTTCTACTCCTGAAATCAATACTACACTGTATGTTAACCAACTTGAATTTAAATAAGTAAATTTACAAAATAAAAAAAATTAATGTAAATAATGTTAGGTATATATATTATACATTTTACATACACAGTAAGTCAGAAAAATTAATGGAAGACTATATACTAAACTGTTTTAACGTTATCTGTAAAGAGAAGTGTAAACATCTCCAGGAAGGCATATAGCATGACAGGTGACGTGTTTAAGATGGAATGTCAAGCAAGCTTTATGCCATACATTTTAAAAAATTTCTACGGTAAGGAAAAAATTTTTAAGATAGCTTTTTAAGAGAGTAAAGAGCCCATAAAAAGCTGAAACCCAATAAATAATAAGACACAGACTTAGTACATGGGATACAGACCTAGATTTTCTCCATTTTCATTCTGAATGTGAACTCTATAGGACTGGATCATGGAAGAAGAAAGTCTAAGATGAAAGGATCTCAGAGAAAAATGACTAATGTATTAAGGTCTTTTTGGCTTCTTTAATAGGCAATGAAACCATTCTATCTATTTAGCTTGTCCTAGAATCCAAAAAATAGGGTTAGTTCTACAGTTCTAGGTATTCCTCTTTATCACTGCTGGTTCCTTTAGTTTGGTCTCTGCCTTTTGAAACTTGGTACAAAAACTGCTTTACAATGACCTCCACATGGTGCAAACTGCCCATCCTTTTAGATGGTTACAGAGGTCTGTTCTTTACACCCTAGTGCTTTATCCTTACCTACCACCTTAACTTCTCTTCAGCATCTTCTGTCATTAAGCTTGAAACAAGAAAAGACTGCCACGATTTTGCTTAACTTAAAATAATTATTTTTACCTGGAAGGGGCCACCCCCACTAAATTGGGGCCTAATCCTCTGAACAAGGAACGAGGCCCTTCTTTTTCCAATATCACCCTGAAAGAGAAAAATATTATTTAGAAAGGAAATGTCTTTCAAAGTCTAGTACTTTATCTGTATAGCAAACTTAGAGTTTTAAACCTGTATGTTTCTACTATAATGTGCTTTTCGTTTTTCTTACTTGTGAACATCTTTTTTTCTTGACACAACACAGACTGATAAATGATAATAAAAAAAAGAACTTCAATCTGATTCTTTCCTAAAACGTTTAAGGACTACAGTATAATTTCTACATTTATTTTCATATGTTCATGCTACTCTTATCTTCAATATCCTCCATTTTATAATCTTTGCCATCAAATTCAATTCCCAATTCATCCATGAGCTACCTGAGGAAACTAAGGGGTAGTATTTGGGGTCCTTTCTTGGTATAATTCTCAGTACTGCAGAATTATCTCATTCAACCATCCCTGTGAAATACTGTCAAAATCTGTCACCCTAACCTCCTTTAGGCACTAAAATGGTTAGTCTGTTACCATTTCTCTATTCAGTTAACATTTACTGTATTGAATATTTACTATATAAAAACTGAGCAGACTAAGGAGATAAAAAAGAAGGTAAGACACCTGCCACTGAGAAATTTGATAACGAGTCGTGGAAAAAGGAATTATATTGAAACAAATGATTCAATAGACTCTATTAATAAGCAAGTACTATATAAGATAGATAAACATGCCCAGCAGGGAAAGCATGAAGAAGGCTTTCTGAGGGTGAGTTACTAAGTTTCGAAGGCGAGAAGAAACAGACTGAAAGAGACTAGCTGTTTTTAACTTAGAGTTAATAGGCTAGGGCAGTGGTTCTCAACCACCTATACACTTGAGAATAATTTCTTAAAAGTCAGTTGAGCATAATGGTTCAATAAGGGCCTGAGTTATGGGGCCAGACTTCTTAACATGAAGCCCAATTTTGGTAAATGACTAGTTATAAAAACATACAGTAATGACTTTTATCTTTATTTACAGCAGTAATAAGCAGAGAAAAACACGACTCTTTTATTGGGTTACTGTGAGGAGTAAGTAAATAAATACATAAAGAGCTTAAAAGAGCACCTGGCTTCCAGTAAGTACTTGACAAATCTTAATATTGATTACTGGCGGAGTATTTTTTTAAAACGCAATTTCAGCATGGGTGTTATATGTAAGTGATGAATCACTAAACTCTATTCCTGAAATCATTATTACATTATATGTCAATTAACTTGGATTTAAATTTAAAAAAAAAAAAAAAACTCTTCCCCTGTCCCCCCACCCCAAACACACAAATTTCTCTGATCTCACTCTCTAAGTATTCTGAATCAATAGGTATTGGATAATGTTCAGCAATTTGCATTTTTACCATGCTTCCAGATGACTGAAACAAGTGATATGGAACCACTTTTTTTTTTTTTTAATGTTTTATTTATTTCTAGGAGAGAGAGAGAGAGAGAGACAGCGTGAGCAGGGGAGGGTCAGAGAGAGAGGGAGTCACAGACTGAAACAGGCTCCAGGCTCTGAGCTGGCAGTCAGCACAGAGCCCGACGCAGGGCCCGAACCCACGAACCGCGAGATCATGACCTAAGCGAAAGTCGGACGCTTAACCGACTAAGCCACCCAGGCGCCCCATGGAACCACTTTTGATAAAACTAGACAGAAGCAGAGTTAAAAATAACAAATTACAGAACACATTTTGAAGATTCAGTACTAGTTAGTCGTCTTTTCTGTATCATAAATCCCTTTGAGAAATTGAGGGAGTTAGTGTTTTTTTAAGAATACACATTTACCAACACTCAGAATTTTGCATATAATTTCATGTAACTTAGAGAGCTCCTGAAGTTCATCCATGAGCTACCTAAGGAAACTAAGGGAGCTCAGCAGGGGTTCCCTAAAGTTGCTGGTTAAGAAACCATGAAACACGTCACTCACTAGGATGGTTTTAATAAAAAAGACAGACATAGTAAAACAAAGGTTGGTAAGGCTGTGCAGAAATTGAAAATCTCATTCACTGGTGGTAGGAATGTAAAATGATACAGCCACTCTGATTTACAGTATGACAGTTCCTCAAAATGTGAAACATAAAGTCATCATATGACTCAGTAATTCCACTCCTAGTATATCCCCCCAAAATGAAAATGCATATCTCTACAATAGCTCTATTCATAATACTCCTAATGTCTATCAACTAATGAGGAGATAAAGAAAATGTGGCATATACCCATAAAATGGAACACTTGGCAATAAAGATACTTGTTACAACATTGATGAACCTTGAAAATATTATGCCAAATGAAAAACCAGTCATAAAAGAATTGTATATAATCCCATTTACATAAAATGTCCAGAAAAAGCAAAGCTATAGTGACAGAACGTAGACAGGAGGTGCTTAGGAATGGAGGATGGGGGAGAGAAACGGGGAAAAATGAGAAGTGACTGCTAACAGATAAGGCTTTCTTTTGCTGCTGCTGCTGAAAATGTTTCAAAATTTAGAAAGTCATAATAGTTGCACAATTACGTCAATATATTAAAAACAACAAATCGTATACTTTACATTGGTGAATTTTATGGTATGTGAATTCTACCTCAAATAAAGATGTTAAGAAAAATTTAAAAAACATGCCATGAATCAGACTGACTGGGACAGAGCCCGAATAGGCAAACAATGGGAATGAGAGTAAAGAGACGTTAAGGCAAAGAATGCAGACTTGGAAGTCACGTTAATACTGCATATAGGTGAAACATGTTAAATTAGCTCTTATAAGAGGACCTGAGGGGCGCCTGGGTGGCTTAGTCGGTTAAGCGTCCGACTTTCGCTTAGGTCACGATCTTGCGGTTCGTGGGTTCGAGCCCCGCGTCGGGCTCTGTGCTGACTGCCCGCTCAGAGCCTGGAGCCTGTTTCAGTCTGTGACTCCCTCTCTCTCTGACCCTCCCCTGATCATGCTGTCTCTCTCTCTCTCTCTCTCCTAGAAATAAATAAAAAATATTAAAAAAAAAAATAAGAGGACCTGAAAAACTGAGAAATTAAAACTAAGCAGAGAGGGTCCTCCTACTGCTGAGGAAAATCAGAGAAAGCAAATCACTGAAAAATAGAATAGAAAATATACTACTGTCACAAAGGTCAAAGGAAGTTTAATGAGAGATAATTAATGGTAATAAAGGGAAAATAATGATATTTAAATAATCTATTAATAGATAAAATATTGTATTTTTAATCAAAATATTGTTACTAATCAGGATTGATTATACTCTTATTCATCAGATATTTATAGCATTCATTAACTGGTAACAATGTTACTCTACCTCTACACTTAGTTTAAAAAAATAAAAGACTGATGAAATCTTTTGGTAACTATGGTAAACACACAGTATGAGTTTATTTACTACCACAAAATAAACACTATTGAACTAAGTTCAAACAGATCATGTCCCGAGTGACCTGATAAGGCAAATACAAGTTACATACCTAAGTTTGAACATGTAAAACCTAATTTCAGTAGTTTTGAAATTTGAAATCTAATTTGCAACATAATGAAGTATGGTAAAATATAAAAACAAATCTTTTTCAAACCACCAAGAGATGTCAAGCAAACACTGAAATGTCTTTTAAAATCAGTAGATCTCTGCTTTAAATCCCAGTTATATTAAAACCACAAACTGCCACTAATTGGATGTACTTACTTGTGCCAGTACATCAGTACTTGAAAATTAAAAGCACACACAAAAAGAGTTAGCATTTAACAATATCACATTTCAAAGATAAATAAATAATCTAAACAGAATACCTTTATTATACTGTTAGAAAATAAATCCATTGGATAAACGTAGAAAAATATTCCAAATACACATGATTTGGAAATAATCTTACATTTTATATTATCCAACTACTACTCTTCTCCATTAGGGATAATCATTTCTGATGAATATAATGGAGTAAAAACTATTATTAAGTTTGTAAAAAACCTTTTTAAACGTGGCAGAATATAAATGAACAAAACACACAGGCATCACTAAGGTAAACAGACTAAAAAAACAAAACAAAACAAAACAAATTCACGAATACTGTGCTCTCACTTTAGGCAATGGAGAGGTCCAGGAGACACTACTCGGTTGACACTGGCTCCAGCCATGGTGTTCAACTGAACTTCAGAGATATAAAGTGTCACAGAAGATGACTGCAGCCGTGTTTTTACAACTTCCAGTGGACATGTCAGAATAGCTCCTACTGTACCACCACATCTAGGAAAAAATGAACAAGTCTACTTAGTATACACATTTAGACTCTAAAATAAGTGAGCAACTGGGGGCTTCACCAAGGCACAAAAATGTAAAATTTTTTTAATTTTAGAAGACTAAACAATTTTAATGTTTATTTGTCTGCATACAAACACCCTTAGTAGCTAAAAAGAACAGAGCCAGGTGTGTCTGAGGCTCAGTGAGTTAAGTGTTCAACTTCTGATTTTGGCTCAGGTCAATGATCTTATGGTTTATAAGTTCAAGCCTCTCATGGATTGAGTCCCCACATGGGACTCTGCAATGACAGAATGTAGCCTGCTTGCAATTTTCTTTCTCCCTCTCTTTGCCCTTCTCTTACTCACAAGCATGTGCATGCTCTCTCTCAAAAATAAACTTAAAAAAAAAGAAAAAGAAAAAGAAAAAGAACTGAGCTTAGATTTTACCTAGCAAGAATGACTAAAGAAGACTCCCAATGGTGGATATTGTTACTAAAATTTACTGTCAGTCACACAGTTTGAAATACTGTTCTAAGTGTTTCTTTGGTGTTCCTTGCCCAGATATTACCTGTGGCTTTCTTGAAGCCTAGACCACTGTTTGAGCTATATCCTCTCTCTCAAATTCCTATCCTATCTTTCAAAACTCAAGAAATGGTCTTCAGAGCAATAAAAATTAACCACTCATGGTTAATCATACATTTCCTATTTTAAGTATTCAAATACTCAGAAGTGTTTTACCTACAAAAAAATGACATAGGCAGGCGTAGCTAGAAGAATCCCATTTAAATAAAAAAACTGGATAACCAATAAAATAATGCTCTTAACAAATGACATCATTTAAACTTTTTAAAGCAACTTAAGAGATAGGCTGAATAATTATTCGTTTTAAATGGAAGAGGACATAATTAAAGCATTAACAGAACTGCTTTCTAACCACAGGAAAATCACTGAGTGCTCTTCCCAGTCAAAGGGAAAAGCAGGCCAAATCAGAGGTAACCTGGGCCTCCAAGATGGCCATTAAAGGAAGAAAAAGAAAAGAAGCCCACCAGAGAAATACACTAAACAGTTCTACCGCTGGAATTAAAAAAAAAAAAATTTATACATATATATGTATATAGATAGATAGATATAACACACATAAAAAACACATAATTAAAAAAAAGGAGGCATGGCCACAATATCACTCCAAACAAAATTTAGGACAAATTCTCAAATAAGGTATTTTATATTGATGTAACAGTACATGCCATCAAGAAAATAAAACCAGGGGCACCTGGGTGGCTCAGTTGGTTAATCATCCGACTTCGGCTCAGGTCATGATCTCATGGTTCGTGGGTTCAAGCCCCACGTCAGGCTCTGTGCTGACAGCTAGCTTGGAGCCTGGAGCCTACTTCCAGTTCTGTATCTCTCTCTCTGACCCTCCCCTGCTCATGCTCTCTCTCTCTCTCCCTCTCTCGCTCTCTCAGAAATAAATAAAACATTTAAAAATTAAAAAAAAAATTATGAGATAAAGTGAAAAGTACAACTTAAAAAGAGAACATCCATATGTAAAATAAAACTTGACTCTTACCTCGTGCTATATTTAAAATATTAACTCAGAATGAATCATAGACCTAGATGTAAAACATGGAACTGTAAAGCTTCTAGAAGAAAACATTTGGAGAAAAATCTTTTTCACTTTGGGCTAGGTATATTTCTTAGATAACAACCAAAAAAAGCGTGAATCATAAAAGAAAAAAATTGATAAACTGGACTTGACCAAAATTAAAAACTTCCACACTTTGGAAGAAATTGTTAAGAAAATGAACAGCCAAGGGATGTCTGGTTGGCTCCGTCAGTTAAACATCTGACTCTTGATTTTGACTCAAGTCATGTCTCACGGTTTGTGAGTTCATGGGTTTGAGTTTGAGCCCTGAGTTGGGCTCTGTGCTGGCAGGGCAGAGCCTGCTTGGGATTCTATTTCCTTCTCTCTCTTCGCCCATCCCCACTTGCTCTTGCTCTCTCTGAAAAATAAACATTAAAAAAATGGAAAGACAAGCCACAGTCTGAGAGAAAATACTCACAAAACACATATCTGATAAAGTGCTTATATTCAGAAATACAACTCAATGATAAACACAACTCAAAAAGGCCTGGAACAGACACTTCACTAGATACATGAATGCAAACACACACACAAAGGTTTTTCAAAATCATTTATTAGGGAAATGTAAATTAAAATCACAATGAAATACAACTGACATACAACAGATGTAGGTCTATTAATGGCTAAATTACTAGGAGTCAGCCCTGTGCTGTCAGTGTGCTGCAGCCAGACGTAGGGCTCAATCTCGGAACCATGAGATCATGACCTGAGCGGAAATCAAGAGTCAGATGGTTACCTGACTGAGCCACCCAGGCATCCCACAGCACCTGTACTCTTAATAGCCCCAAACTGGAAACAACCAAAATGTCTATCAACTCATGAAGGATAAACAAGTTACGGTATATCAGTATAATGAATTATTACTATCCTGCAATAAAAAGCACTGACCTGGATCAACCTCAAAAGCATTATGCTAACTTTAAAAAGTCAGGAACAAAAAGGCTTTTATTTTATGACATTTCTTTTTTATAACGTTTTGAAAAAGGCAAAACTAGAAGAACAGAAATAGATTAGTGATTACCAAGAGGTAGTAGAGTGGGGAGGAACTGACTGCAAAGGGCACAGAAGAACTCTTTGGATAAAAGAAATGTTCTATAGCTTGATTATAGTAGTAGTTACAGTACCTTATATTATTGCTAAAACTCACTGAATTATACAATTAACAAAGGGTGAGTTGTATTATATGTACCTTGGTAAATCGGATGAAAAAACCGAGTATGTGAAAACTAGTAAAAAAATGTTAATGAACTATTATATGAAAAATGTTAATAGTTATATGAACTACCTGAAATGGAATATAATTACATTATGTTAAAATCTTAATCACAATGAACTTAATGTTTCCTAAAAATTCCACTTATAGCTTTAAATAGGAAATTAAAAAAATTAAACTCCAAAAAAGAAAAGATCAAAACCATAATTATATTGTCAGAAATCAACATATCAACTAGATAAATAATAGGGCTGTAAGAGATCTGAAACAAAATTAACTAGCTCAAGGAAGACTCTATTCTCAATAAACAAGGAACAGATATTATGTTTAAAAAGCTAGAAATAGGCTTAAAACCTCATTACAGTTGACTCTTAAAATACCATGTGGGTTAGGGGCATCAATTCCCCCCACCCCATGCAGTCAAATATCCACACATAACTTTTGACTCCCCAAAAACTTAACTACTAAATAACCTACTGTTGACTGGAAGCCTAAATAGCATAAAGTTGGTTAATACATATTTTGTATACGTGTTATATACTGTATTCTTACAATAAAACTAAAGAAAATGTTATTAAGAAAATCATAAGAAAAATACATTTGCAGTACTGTACTGTATTCATCCCCCCAAAAATCTGCTTGTTAAGTGGACCCTATGCAGTTCATATCCATGTTGGTCAAAGGTCAACTTTATATAAAAGACCAGAAGCAAAATCTTAAACAGAAGCCACAAGTTTGGTTCTGCTCACTGTTGAGGGCTAAGTGGCAAGAATTGTGAATTATCACAGTACAGGCTGTAGTATATGTTGCAGAACTGAAGACAGCCTATGTGGTGAAAACACATTGTATTCACACTACAATAGTGGTTTACTTACAGCAAATTATAGCTGTTTTTAATGTGAAGTTACCTGGCTTTCTTAACTACTTAGTATATTTACTTTGTGTATTTATTGAACATAAAAACCAAATAGGCCCAAAATTTTAATAACCATGCCTATTTGTTTTGGTTTTATATTCTGTAAAATATTAAAAAAATGTATTGTTGGGTTTCCCAATGAACATGAATTACTTCTATAATTAAAATAAATAAATACAGGTGCACCTAGCCGGCTCAGTCGGTGGAGCGTGCTACTCTTGATCTTGAGGCTATGGGTTCAAGCCCCACATTGAGTGTAAAGATGACTTAGAAATAGAATATTAAAAAATTAAAATAAATAAATAAAAACAAAAAGCCAAGGTAGCACATAGGCCACGATTCCTGCCCTACTCCCAGTTCCAAGAAAATAAACCTATTATACAAAGAAAACAACCTACTGGGGGAAAACAGTCTTCTTGTAAACATGATACATGATATAACCCATGTACAGTATTTTATGACATAGCACATAGAAAATACTTAAAAATTATTACCTTCTGAAGTTATCATCATCTATTACCAATAGCAATACCTAATATTCTATAACTATTACAACTACTTTAAGGCCATACCACAGACAAGATATATATATTATGATTCCTAAAAACATAATTCAACAAGTAATAAGGATCTAAATTGTACACAGGTTGGGGGTGATGTAAGTAGGTGTTCAAACAAGCACTTAGGCTGTTCTGAAGCAGTTTTATGGTACAAAATGCAGTAAGTATGCAAGCACAGGGGTGACACTCCAGTATCTCTCATGTTGCTTTTATCTTAAAGTCATTTAAAATTATTATCCAAGTTGAAATCATTAAAATTGATGCAGAGAAAAAAAGTATTGGAGTCAATAAATATTTAAAATCTCTACTTTAAGAAAACAGGGATTAACTACAGACTATTTCTAGTCCATGTCAAAAATCTCAACTGCGTAAAGAAACATACGACACGGACAGAGAACCATTAAAGAAATGAACAAAAAGCACATGTACCCCAATGTTCATAGCAGCACTCTCAACAATAGCTAAAACATGGAAAGAGCCTAAGTGTCCATCAACAGATGAATGGATCAAGAAGATGTGATTTATCTATACCATGGAATACTACATGGCAATGAGAAACAATGAAATCTGGCCATGTGTAGCAACATGGATGGACCTTGAGGGTGTTATGCTGAGCGAAATAAGTCAGGCAGAGAAGGACAAATATCACATGTTTGCATGTATAGGAGGATTAGGAGGAACTTAACTGAGGAACAAGGGGGAGAAGAAGGGCGGAAATGATGGGGGAAAGGGAGAGAGGCAAACCATGAGACTCTTGAATGCGGACAAAAACTGAGGACTGATGGATGTGGGGGGGCAGGGGGGATGGGCATGGAGAAGTACACTCGTGGGATGAGCACTGGGTGTTATGTGGAAAACTAATTTGACAAACTATTTGTAAAAACAAAAAAAAAGAAATGAACAAAATGCAAGATTTCAAGCAATGAAGCAAAAAGGAAGGGGTAACTGACTTAACCAAGAGAAAAAAAGGCTTGCATGCGGAAACACTAAAGGAAAGCAACGGTTTTGCCCTGCAGAATCTGAAACACCTAAAGATTAAGGGCATGAAGTAGTCAAGGTGGAGTAAAGCAAAGAACTGGAAATAGAAGGGCTGGCTGATAGGCTATATAGTGAAGGTGGGATACTGGGTGGGACCTACCCCTCCCCACCCCCATCCCCACACACAATGAGTAAAACTATGCTCCCGGGTAGAAGCTTAAATCTCAAAGAACATGAATTTAGGAATCTCTGAGGTCAGGGTGGCTGAGTGACTCAGTCAGTTAAGAGTCCAACTCTTTAGTTTTGGCTCAAGTCATGATCTCGAGGTTCATGGATTAGAGTCCCAATTTCAGCTTGAGATGACAGTGTGGATCCTGTTAGAGATTGTCTTTCCCTCTCTCACTGCCCCTTCCCTGCTGACAGTCTCTGTCTCTGTCTCTCTCTCACTCTCTCTCTCTCAAAATAAATAATAAACTTAAAAAAAGTTTAAAAGAATCTCTGAGGTCAGGTTTCACAGGTAGAATCAACAGATACTAGAAAACCCTACACCAAGTTACACTACTACAATTTTTTAAAATATTGGAACAAAAGGGCGCCTGGGTGGCTCAGTAAGTTAAGCGTCTAACTTCAGTTCAGGTCACGATCTCACAATTAGTGAGTTCGAGCCCTGCGTTGGGCTCTGTGCTGACAGCTTGGACACTGCTTGGTATTCTGTCTCTCTCTCTGCCCCTTCCTCACTTGCTCTCTATGTCTCTCAAAATAAAACAAATAAATAAACTTAAAAAGAACAAAAAAATAAGGTGCAGAAACAAAGATCTCATCAACTTCCACAAAGAATAAAAGGTCACATACATTTTAAAAAATAGCATCAGAATTCCCAACTGCAGATTATTCTAAAATTCTGTACCAAACCTGTCAAGCAGAAAGAATACACTTGCATACAAAGAAATATTTAAGAAATTTCCTACCTTGTACCTTTTCTTATACAGCTACTAAAGAATGTGTTCTGTGAGTTAAGGGATTAATCTAAAAAGGAGGGATTATACCTAAGACTAATACAATGTTATATGTCAAATGATATCTCAATAAAATGGGAGCAGGGGGATTGAATTTAGGAATAGAATGAATAACACAGGAGAGGGAGAAAGGAATCCCAAGAAATGTCAGGATTAGAAAATAACCAGTCCAGAAAGGATTCGGGTAACAGAAAAGTTCAGAGGAATGAAGAACTTCAGGAAAAAGACTGACAGATGAATATATTTGAAGATATGAAACTAAATATTCAAGTACTCACATTACTAAGCACTTTTATTTAAAAAAAATTAACATTTATTCATTTTGAGAAAGAGAGTCAGAATGCAAGCGGGGGTGGGGCAGAGAGAGGGAGACACAGAATGCGAAGCAGGCTCCAGGTTCTGAGCTCTCAGCACAGAGCCCAATGCAGGGCTCAAACCCACAAACCATGAGATCATGACCTAAGTCAAAATCAGGCATTTAACCCCACCCAGGTGCCCCAATAAGCACTTTCAAATGTGCACCAATTATTAACTCCAAGGGAGGAAAAATAAAGTTATTCAAGAAAGAAAAGGTCAACAACTGAGCCCTACTGTCAATAATACTTATACTGTCACAATAAAGTAAGCACTCATCACTGATTTACCCAAAAAATTGTGATGTAACTAACTATATAATGAGAGGATGGAAAGATACAGGAATTAGGGAATGGTTTAACTAAATCCTCATCTATCAGAACAGAAAGTATGAAGAAAATTCCACATAGCTAAGACATATACTAAGTTCCCACTAGGAAGGAAATGTGTGTATGGGGTGGGGGGAGAGATGGGGAATGTTGATTAAAAAAAATATTAAGGCAGCTTAAAAATATGCATATATTTTTGAAGTAATTTTAGTCAAAACTCCAACAGTATTTGTTTTTTTGAACAGCAGTGTTTTTGTTTTTGTTTTTTTTTTACAGCACGTGGCTGATGTTTCTGGGACCCACTCACTGGACAAATGAGTATATGGTGTGCAAGCGTCTTGGACTGAGTACCCTAAAATAAATCTGGAATCTTGACCACTTCTCATCATGTCCATCCTGGCTAAGCAACGGGCCTCTGGTCTAAGTCTAATTAGAGTTTAATACATGAACCATGCTCCTGTCTTAGGATATCCATTCTAGCTGTTTCGTCTTCATATTCTTGCCTCAAATATGAGAATGGGTTACTACCTCACCTCTTACCTTTGCTTACTTGCCATTTCTCAGTGATGACCTCTCTGATCACCATAGAAAAAATCCCTCACACTGGGTGTCTCAGTCAGTTGAGCATCCAACTTCAGCTCAGGTCATGATCTCATGGCTCGGTTCAGGAGTTCGAGCCCTGTACTGGGCTCTCTGAGGTCGGTACAGAACCTGCTTGGGATTCTCTGTACCTCTCTCTCTGCTTGTACTCTCTGTCCATCTCTCAAAAATAAACACTTAAAAAAAAAAAAAAAGCTCTACACTCACTCTATCCACCTCCCCTGCAATACTCTTTTCTACAGCCAATGCATTCTGTCACTTAACATACTAAATACTCTAAATATTTTATTTACTTTATCTTCTGTGTTCCCTGATGCTACAATGTTAGCATCAGGAAATCAGCAATTTACATACACTACTATAACCCCAACATCTCTGATAATGCCTGTGACACAGCAAGCACTCATGTTGATAGAGTAAGTGGACACTGTAGCGTTTGATAACTCCGGATTTAAGAGTTAAGAGGCCATGTATTTGGCCCAACTCCTTATTCTTCAGATGAGGAAACAAAAATCCTGCAAGGGAAAATTAGTTGCTTCGCATTCATAGTCAATTAAAGAACAAACCAAATCTCCTGATTCTTAGTCCAGCTCTTTTCCTTTCAAATCTTTGACTTCAATCCACAAGGAATATTTTACATCAAGGTGCAGCATATCCCCAGGCACAAAAATTTTGCAGAATATTTATCTTATTTTTAAAATGTCGGTTATAAACCAAATTGATTTAATAATCCACTAATGGGTTGCTATACAATTTGAAGCATGCTGTCTATACTAAATTACATGCGATTTAACCAGGAAGGATATAAGAAGAATTTTGTTCTTCTGTATTGGTACTATTACATACCTTAAGTAGCTTGGGGGTACAGGTATTTTTTTACACACTGGTCAATTTAGTGCAAGATTAAAGCAGCATGCTAACTTAACAGCTAGAGAGTAGGAATGATGCATACTCAGCTTCATAAGTAAATGGATGTGAGTACAACTAAGATATATTAAATATATACTATTTTCTCATTTATTAATCTGTAAGATTTGGACAGCACAATTATTTTATTAAGCCAACCAAGTTATAAAACAGCTTAAAAAAAGACAAAAAAAATTTAAAAATATTTTAAAAATATTCTATATAAAAATCATAACATTTAAAATTGTTTTATTCTAGCCTCCCACAAAGAAAGTTTCTTAGCAATGAATACTGATTTAAATAGTTTGCTCACTATTTATAATGAGCAAACTCCTCATGAACATTAATTTGTACAACCAATATAATGTTTAAAAAATTTAGCAAGATAGGGTTACCAGGGTATCTCAGTCAGTAAGCATCCAACTCTTGATTCTGGCTCAGGTCCTGATTACAGTTCCTGAGTTCGAGCCCTGCACCCCCGCATCGGGCTCTGTGCTGACAGTGCAAAGTCTGTTTGGGATTCTCTCTTCTCTCTATCCCTCACCTGCTCACACACATACACTTTCTCTCAAAATAAGCATTTAAAAATTAAGTAAAGAAAAAGTTTGCAAACTAGAAATGTATAACATAGCAAGGCTGGAAAAATCCAAGATCAAGAAGGCGATGCCTAAGATCCTGCCATCTAGCTACAACAACATGGATGAATGTGGAAGACATTATACTAGGCGAAATCAGCCAGGCACAGAAAGAAAAACACTGCATGATCTCATTTATATGTAAAATCTAAAAAAGTCAAACAACACAGAAGTCAAAAACCATGGAAGGGTGGTTAACAGAGGCAAGACGCTGTGAGAAATGGGAAGGTACTAGTTAAACAGTACAGAACTATAGTTATGTAGGATGAAGAAGTCTAAAGTTCTAAATGTACAACATAATGATTAAAACTAATACTACTGTATTGAATACTGGAAATTTGCAAAGAGTAGATTTCAGATGCCCTCACATACAAAAAAATGTTAGCTACATCAGATGTTATGTTATAATCATTTCACTATGTATATTTACATCAAATCATCATGTTGTATACACCTTAAATATACACTATTTTAAAAAAAAAAAAAGACCATGTGAAGAAGCTCCTTGGTACTGATGGCTAACAATCATCAGTTGGAAGGGTTGATAAGTCATACAGAGGCTTTCTGACATCTTCAAGTCTCTCTGGTTCTACATTCCAAACTTCCTCTCATACTTCCCCTTACCATCCCCACTCCAAGTGCCTTAAAGCAGGCTTTCACTTTCTTTTTGCCTTCCAACTGGTCCTGAGTCCCTCTGATCCAGTGATGTGACCAATGACTTAAGACCACTTGCAAGGTATCACCAACGTAATTTGCTACCACTAGTAATAAACTACTAGACTGGATGCTTTTCTGTTAAAAGAAAAAGTTACAATTCAAAGTCGCTTGCTCATTTGCTTTAACTGCATTGATCAGCAAGGAAAGAATAGCCAAGTTTGATAGTTGGAAGAGCATACAGGTTCATTTTTCTACAACATCAAAAAATCTAGAAATGACAGTTGCCAAGGTTTATTCCTCCTTTTGGAGACAATCTCTCAAAGAAAAAAGAAAACTGCCTCTGGTGCTGATACTATAACAGACAATATATAGTTCTATTAAAGAATTTAAAAATAAATTTCATACTGCTTATATCTTCACATACATACAGTGTTATTGAAAGTACAGCTTGGGGGCTTGGGCAGTCAGTTAAGCATCCAACTTGGGCTCAGGTCATGATCTCACGGTTGGTGAGTTTAAGAACCACGTCTGGCTCAGATATTGGAGACTGCTTCAGATTCTGTCTTCCTCTGTCTCTGACCCTCCCCCACTCATGTCTGTCTGTCTCTCTCGAAAATAAACATTAAAAAAATTTTTAAAGTACAGCTTAAATAAATCTTATCTACATCCTTTTCATAAGATTGCCACGAGTTGCTTCTATAACTTCACTGATGTAACCAATGACCTTATAAACTCTAAATATGAACTCTGGCAAATACAGTTGAGACCAAAGAGTGCCCTAAAGAAAGCATAAGTTACATGTAGGAGTATGTCACTCAGACCCAAGGTCCAGCACTGGTCTGTTGCAAATGTTTCTGATTTAATAACATAGCTACTAGACTATTAGAAATCTCTCTGAAATCCTGATAAACTCTTACTTGAATATAATTACAATTATCAGGAAATGATCCAAATGCCCTATACTCAGACAATTTTTGCCTAAGGTTAAATGCCATTGTGAAAGATTATTTAGTTTCTAGTTTTCTATGAAGAACGTCCTGAAAACAATGTCTAAGTAAGCAACTTTAATATTCAAAAAAAAATTCAACATCTCCAATCCAAATGAGAACAATGTGACCAACACAACCCAGTGTGCACTTACACAATGCTTAGCATACAACTTCCAGGATATCCCTCAAAATTGACTTTATATAATATAGAGACGGAAAGATCTGTTAGAGATTATTTTTCTCTCATTTTACATGAATGGAAAACTATCTGACCTTGGGAAAATCAATACACCTCAGTATTTTTCCACATTTTTAAGTGGCTGAGCCAAATAATCTCGACCATCCTTCCTAGTTCTGTTGTTTCTCAAAGTGATAGGGGAGGGGCGGGGGAGATAAACCAGGTTTTACTGCAACAAAGTATGCAACCACATATAAATGTAAAATCAAGAGATGCAAAGAAAGGGAATTTACAAGGCTGATCACCTATGTTGTTGTATCAGGCCCTACATTCCAGCACCTCCTAATTCTCCAAGTAACCTGTAAATGCGGGTTCTTTGGGGGAGGGGAAGCTCCTAAATCTTATTGGTTTGTAGATGCTGCCAACACTCTCCATTCCTGCTGTTAAGGAAAAATCTAACAAGGAGAGCCTTTACATGTATTAATGACAAAAAAGTGACTGATGACCTTAATTCAAACTGGGAAGTCAATGCAATCAAGCTAACACTTCAAGTTAGCGTGCCCCACTTTTAACAAAACTTGATGTATGAATCTTGAATGCAGAGTAATAGAAATGATAGGACCTAGGAAGGGCCTTAGAGATCATATAGTATACCTTCCTCACTTTACAAATGAAGCAATTAAAACAAAAGGTCTTGTCCATTTTTCATTCAAAATAACAGCCAGAAGTGATGCCCGGTCTCCTAACTTTCAGATATTACCTTGTGATAGAATTACAGAAGGAAGCCCAATTATTTGCATAACAAGACACCTTTACAAGAACACCTACAAAGCTAAGGTCTTTTTAAAAGAAAAATGATTTCATTTGCCAAGATTATTGTTTAACATATTAGAAATATGGATCATTGGTAAAATTATCAGAAAGGTGGAGAGTACATCACCTAAACTTGCCCTCATGGATTAAAAGAAAAAAATTTTTTTATGCGAGAACAGTGACTGGTCCATGTTTCCCATACCAAAGGAAAGTATTACTATCATTGGCAATAAAGTCTTAAAGTGGTCGATTTTAAAGCAAACTGTACGCTTTAAAAGGATGAGACTTTATATAGTCATGTAGACAGAAAAGAGCCTCAGCAGAATTCATCAAAGCCATTGTTTTATTAACATGATCCTACGGATAAGAACCTCTTAAACTTAAAAATTCTAGGATGCTCCCAAATAATTTGGAAGGAATAAACCTAAAAAAAGAGAGTAAACTGACCCAACAAAATATCTGCAGGCTTTAGGGTGGCGATCAGAGAACTGAGACTTTAGGCTTAGCCCTAATCTCATACACAGTAACTATGGCCAAAGCATCTGACCTCTCCCTACCCCCGACTTTCTCCTTTAAGCCGACGAAATGCACCGGGCGTGCAAGAGGGTTGGTTTTCACGAAAAGAATCTGACCCAAAGGCACTGCCGCTTCGCACCGCATCTCGAAACCTGGAGAAGCCAGGGCAGGAAATTTTCCGAGAGCGATAAAGCTACAGTTCCAGCGGGCAAGCGAACACCAAAGCCGCCCCGCGGGTGCCGGAAGCCCCCCAAAGAGCCCACCCCGGCCGAGTGGGCCGGGAAATCGGCTCCCCGAGGTCCGAGGTGCGGCGTGAGCGACGTGAGGAGGCCTCGCAGCACGCGCGGCACCGGGTGGAGGGAGGAGGCGGCCCCGGCGCCCATTTTGTCCTCGGCCTCCGCACCTCCGCCCAGTACCCCCCCAGGCCTAGGAACGTTTTTGAGGCCTGCAGCCACGCTGCTCCCCGCGGCCCCGCATCTCTGACACCCGCTAGGCCGCGGTGCGTGGCCCTGGCCCGCGGAGTCCCCCAGCCCCGCCCGCCGCCCCTCAAGCTCGCGGCTCCGCGGGCCACGGCCTCGAGCCCCGCCCCGGCTTCAACCCCCAACCCTCCCGGCCTCGGCCCCCTCAGCAACCGTGGCTCAAGGCCCTCACCCCTCCCCGCCCGGCCCTCACCCTCTTGGCCCCGCTGGCTGGAGCCCCCTCACCCCTCTCGCCCGCGTGTCAGGCCACGGCCTTCAGACCAACACCTTCAGCCCCAGCCCGCACTCCCAGAGTGGACCGTACCCCCCGGCAAACAGATGCACAAGCGTGTCCCTCTGGCTCATTCTCTCTCCCGCATGTCCTCCGGGCGCTGAGGCGGGACGCGAATCCAGCCACCCGCGAAGGCCGGCAGCTTTAGTCCCGGGCTAACACTGCACAATGCCCCAGGGACGGCACGGGGCCCGCTAGCGGAGACGCGGCTGCCCAAGGCAACCCGCGCGGCCCTCCCCGCGGCGCTACAGCCGCACCGCCTCCCGCTCCAGCTGGGCGCTCTCCACCAGAGCCGGAGAGCGGCGCGGCGCGGCGGCGGCGGCGGCGGCGGCGGCGGCGGCGGCGGCGGGGCGAGGCTGCGCGCCGAGGCTCAGATATTCTGATGACCCCCTGACATAAACAGAAGCTCCCATTGGTCTGCGCCTCGTGACGTCATCTGGCCGGCACGCCGGTTTCACGTGATCGCCATGGTTGAGGGTTGTTTTTTTTTTTTTCTTCAATGAAGGGCCTCGAGGCGGGGCAGAGAGAGTGTACCGAGGGTAGTAGGTCACCGTGCTTTTGCACATAATCCAGGGGCTCCGAGGCTCCACCAGATGCCGCCTGGGCCCGCCCCCACTCCGGCCCCGACCACGCGAAAAACTGCCTAGATTCCCGGTTCGCCCCCGTGTCCGTCTCTGACTTTTTTTTTTTTTTAAGACTATTTCTTTCTTAAATAGCAGTTTTAGGTTTACAACACAATCAGGAGGGAAGTACAGAAATTTTCCATTCACCCCTTGTTTGATTCGCTTTTTGAAAGTTGGATTTATGGCATTTTCTCTTCCTGGTATCTACCTCAGTTCATAGGAAAGGCTTTTACAGGGGTACAGTGTTTACAAATAATGCTTGTAACAGAAAATTAGGATCTGTAGGGAAGGGAGAAATAAATTATGAAACATTCCTACTGTGGAATATGCAGTTGTAACAAGGAGTAAGAGAGATCCCTAGGAAAAAATAAACTCTAAGGCGTAGTAGCTTAACAGGCAAATAGAATAGAACCAAGGTTTATTTTAGAAAGAATAAAGAAGGCTATCACTAACATGTACATCTCAAAGACTTAGAGAAAGAAAATGTGTTCTTTCTCCAGAACACAGCAATTAAATATTTTTCATTTTTGTTAATTACTAATTATTTCTAAGGTGCACAAAGGTACGAAAAATAATGCAAAATCTGTACTCATCACCCACGTGGTACAAATAATATTTTCCACAGCTTTGTTGGGAAATTTCCATTCTACCTGCAGGGCCCTCTCCTTTCCCAGCCATGTGGGATTATCCAGGGCCCATCTTTCCTTCCATGGCCACTTTCTTCATGACGTCTTCCTTGATTGCCTCAGCTCTCTATGCTCTTTATGTGTTCCTACATTCCTACGAAATGTGCAGACTGCACGTCACTGGTAAATATCACAGTTAGAACTCCTCTTTAAAATGGACAGAAGAGTGTCCTACCTTACAAGGAAGTTGTGAGGACTAAATACATTAAAATATGTAAAACATCTACAGCAGTGCTGTATAAGTATATCTGTAAAACTTAGTATTATTTTATTGTCTTGTATTCTTAATAATGGAAATGGCAGGAGGACGCTGGCTGGCTGAGTAGAGTATGTAACTTTTTTTTTTAGAAGATATTAAAAACATTAACTTTATTTTATTTTTGGTAAAATTTATTTTTTTAACTAATCTCTGCACCCAACATGGGGCCTCCAACTCATAACTGCAAGGCGAAGAATCACATGCTCTTCTGACTGAGGAACCAGGCTCCCTGTGTATATGACTCTTGGTCTCTGGGTGGTAAATTCAAGCCCCACGCTGGGCTTAGAGATTACTTGAAAAAATAAAAAAGCTAAAAAAAAAAAATGGCAGCTGATATTTCTTGAGCACTTACTAATACCCATGCTCTGATCTAAGCACTTTACAGCATTCTCTTATTAAATTCTCACAATTCTCCTGTGGCAAGCAATATTATCACCCCAATTTTTCATGAAAAGCCAGAAATGTAGAATAACTAAGTAACTTACCCAAGATTATCCAGTTAATTGAGAAGGAACTTGGATTTGAATCCAGCAAGATCTGTCCACTTGGTGAAGTAATTGCTGCCCATTAGATGGGAGACATTTTGGGGGGAAAAAAACCCAGAAAAGTAGAAATAAAAATTGGCACCCAGCCACACTCCCCCAAAACTGTTTCATTAACATTTGGGGACCATCTCTTTCTTTTTATAGTAGTTATTTTTATTTTCTTTTTTTTTAACTTTATTTATTTATTTTGAGAGAGAGAGAGAGAGAGCACACACTGGCAGAGCACTGTTGGGCTGCACTGTCAGCACAGAACCTGTCAGGAGGCTTGAGCTTATGAACCTCGAACCTCAATATGGTGACCTGAGCAAAAATCAAGAGAAGGATACTTAACTGACTGAGCCACCCAGACGCCCTGACAGCAGTTTTATTGGAGTATAATTTACATGCCATAAACTTCACCTATTTAAAGTCTATAATTTAGTGGTTTTTTAGTACATTCTCAGAGTCGTACAATCATCACCACTATCTAATTCTAGAACATTGTCCTCACCCAAAGAAAACCCTATACATGTTAGCAGTCACTTCCATTCTCCTCAATCTTATCCTGCAGCAACCACTAATCTACTTTCCATATTTCTGGTTTTACCAAATCTGGACTTTTCATATAAATAGAATCATACAATATGTGGCTTTTTTTGTCTGTTTTCTTTCACTAAGCATAATGTTTTCAAGGTTCATTTGTGTTGTAGCACATATCACTTTTTCATTCCCTTTTGCAACTGAACAATATTCCATTATATGGATATACCACATTTTGTTTATCCATTCTCAGCTGATTGGCTATTTGGATTATTTCCATGTTTTGGCTATCATGAATAATGCTGCCATGAATGTTTGCATATAAGGTTTAGCACGGACATACATTTTTTTGAGTGTTTTTGGTTTTTTGAGAGAGAGAGAGCGTGAGCACAAGCGGGGGAGGGGCAGAGAAAGAGGGACAAAGAAACCCAAGCAGTCTCCAGGCTCTGAGCTCTCAGCACAGAGCCCAATGAGGGGCTCAAACTCACAAACTGTGAGGTCATGACCTGAGCTGAAGTCAGGCGCTTAACCAACTGAGCCACCCAGGTGCACCCAGAAACACATTTTTAATTCTCTTGGGAGTAGAATTGCTGGATCTTAGGATAACTCTATGTTTAAACCTTTGAATACCTGCCAGACTTTTTTTCAAAGTGACTGCACCGTTATAGACGTATTTCTAGCTCCCTGTTTTTTATATAGTGAGTGTCACAGTAATTACATTTAATGAATCTTCTAAAACCAGTGAGGAGGGAGCCAGAGCTCTTCTGTGTTATTTTATTTTCTTTATGAGCAATAACAGTTCATATGTGACCCTTTCCTTTTGAACTTCCTTCAGACGCCATCGTGGAAGTAGACTCTGCCCTCTGCACATTCTGGCTGGAAGACATGGGGACCGCCCACTTGCGTACGGTTGCAGAGGTTGCATCATTCTTGTGGGGATCCGGGGTTGAGTTGGCTGCCATGCTTGAAGTTTCACAGCACTGCCATCTGCCTGCTCTTTTATAACCATACGTTATCACTCCTGTTGACTAGAACATGCCTTCAAGTGATTGATTCCTTCAAGACCAGCACAAAGAGAAGGTTTCTTGAGCTTCCAGGTACTTTTCCAGGAGAATGTTAAGGCCGGGTGAGTGGGGCAAAGTTCACATTTCATCGCCCCCAACCTCCCTATTACTTCCCAGGGGACTTATGGGAGTTGTAGTTTTTTAAATTGAATCTAGAAAGAGAAACTGGTGGGGAAGGGGTGGCCTCAACAGGATACTTATCTCAAAACAAACTAATAAACTTACTGTAAAGTAGAGGGCACTGCTACTTTATTTCCTGATTGTTACTGACTTCAATTTTTTTTTAACATTTATTCATTTTTAATAGAGAGACACAGAGTACTAGCAGGGGAGGGGCAGAGAGAGAGGAAGACACAGAATCCAGAGCAGATTTCAGGCTCTGAGCTGTCAGCACAGAGCCTGATGCGGAACTCGAAATCATGAACCACGAGATCATGACTTGAGCCAAAGTCAAACACTTAACTGACTGAGCCACCCAGATGCCCCCTGACCTTGAATTTTAATTGTTAATGGGCTAAAGAAAAGTCCTTAGTAGCTATTTGTGTGAGAGTGGAGGAGCATAGATGAGACACCGATGCTACCCTACCCCATCACCACACACACTTAGATTTTATTGATCTTGTAGGTACAGAAAATTTGTATGAGTTTCAAGCCTTGGATTGGCAACATTAGTTTTTTGGTTTTGTTTTTTTTTTAAGTTTTGCTTATTTAAGCAATCTCTACACCCCACCTGGGGTTCAAACTCAGGAACCTAAGATCAAGAGTCATGTGTTCTTTCAACTGAGCCACCCAAGGGACTGGGCAGCATTAGTTTTAAATGGTTAGATAGTATGTTCTTTTAAATAAACTCTACCCCCAAAGGGGGCTTTAACTCACACCCCCAGAAGGTGCATGCTCTACTGACTGAGCCAGCCAGGTGCCCAAGGATTTTTTTTTAATTAATTAATTAATTTATTTTTGAGAAAGAGAGAAAGAGAAAAGAAGAGAGAATCCCAAGCAGGCTCCATGCTGTCAGTGCAGAGCCCAGTGGGGCTCAATCTCATGAACTTTGAGATCATGACCTGAGCTGAAATCAAGTGGTGGACACTTAACCGACTGAGTCACCCAGGTGCATTCAGGATTTTTTTTCTTTTAATCTCTGTACCTTCTTAGCTATTTTAGTGGGAAATCGGGAGAGATTTTTTTACATTCTCTTAGCCAGACAGCATTTTATTTATTTTCCTATTTTGCTTTTAATAAAAAGTAACAAATTCAAACAATATAGAAGTGCATGAAATAGAAATGAAAATCCTCTCCTCAACGTCCCTTCCTAAATCCCATTCCTCAGAAGAAATTATTGTTAGGAGCTGAGAGAGTGCCCTTCTGAGTACTCTATACCATGATAGCAATCATTTCAGAAGAGCTGAACTCTACAGCACTCGTCCTGTGCAGGGCATTGTTGTAAGTTCTTCACATGTGCTTAAATTCATTCTCTCTAGAACCTATTGAGGGATGTTCTACAGATGAGGAATGTGAGATACAGAAAGGTTAGAGGATTTGTCAAGGTGACTCAACTAGCAAGTAGCTGAGCTGGGATGAAAATCTAGGTAGTCTGACTCCAGAGTCTGTAAATGCATCCTCTGTTCTACACTATCTCAATTGTTTTTTGGTTGATTGAGAACATTGGCTATAATTGCTACAAAAGGGCAGGGGGTGAGGAACTTTCGGAGGAATTTATGAAGAGGTGGTGCCCACAGGACAACTATGCTCTTACATCTGAGCCCCAGATGGAGAGTCATGAGGGCAGTTGCCCCTCATGCAGGTTTGATCTCCCACTGAGCACTACTTCCATCACCCACTCTGTGTAATACTTACATTCAGAGATAAAAGATCCTTCTTAGATACACAAGTGAAAGCACAGCTAGTGTTGGAGACAGATAAGGAGGTTAGAGAAAAGGATTTTACCCAGAATAGATCAACAGTTGGCTTGTAGAAAACATTCCCTTAGGTTCCAATTCAGGAATGTGTACTGGGAGGCTTGGAAAAAACAAACAAACCAAAATCCCATTTTTCCTACTTTCCAGGACAAAGGTACTAGAAAGGTGAGGAGAACTTGCAAAGAAATGCATAGATTTTGTTGAGATAAGGGCAAACACTTTTTTAAATTGTGTCTGGACAATGCCTGGGACTTTAACAATTTGTGGTAATACAGAAGAAGTACCCTACTTCCCACTGAAGAATCCATCTAAGGGCCTTACCAGGGGTCCCTGCTTTGAAATCCAACTTTCCTGTTGGCATTTGGATCTTACTTTTTGTGGGAGGGAAGGGCTCTTGCTTTTAACATTAATTCTTTGTTTTTATTACAAAGTAATGAAGGCAAACAACTCAATTCAAAAAATGAGTAAAGGACTTGAATAGACATTTTTCCAAAGAAGATATACATATGGCCAATAAGCACTTGAAAAGATGCTCAACATCACTAATCATTTGGGAAATGCAAATCAAAAATCACAATGAGATCCTACCTCACACCCATTAGGATGGCTACTATAAAAACAAAACAAACACAAACAGAAAATACCTAGTGTTGGCCAAGATAGAGAAATTGGAATTCTTGTGCACTGGTTGTGGGTGTGTAATATGGTGCAGCTGCTGTGAAAAACCCTATGCCAGTTCCTCAAAAACTTAAACATACAATTACTATATGTTCCAGCAGTTTCACCTCTAGGTATATACCGGAAAGAACTGAAAGCAGAGAACTAATAGATAAGTTCACACCGATGTTTATAGCAGCATTATTCACAACAGCCAGATGGTAGAAGCAATGCAAGTGTCCATTATCAGAAGAATGGAGTTTAATAAAAATTCAACTTACTATATTTTCAGAACCTGATTGGCTTTATTAAATGATTCATGTATTGGGCAGCATCCCATCTAGCAAATACAGGGGCCTTCATGGGAAATGTACAAAATAGAAGGTGGAGGCAAGAAAGTTATTAGCAAAAGAAGAAGATTGTTTCAGACAAGGTGCCTTTCCCTTGGGGGAAAGGCAAAGGGTCTTATGCTGATGACCTCATCTTTCTTTGGGGAAATGGAGAGGGCCCAAGTGGTAGACTTGTTGGCTCTGATTGAAAAAATCCTGATTGACATGTTGAGACTCCATTTCTGGGGGAGGTTGAAACTATTTAAACTAAACTATCTAATTACAAGATAGTGTATCAAGCCTTGGTTTGGAAATTGGGTCTAAGTGGCACCATTTTGGGCCTGTGGCTTTCTTTTTAACAATGGAAAAACAAAGTACAGCATATACATATAATGGAATATTTATTCAGTCTGTAAAAGGAGGGAAATTCGTGGGGTTTTTTAAGATTTATTTTTAAGTAGTCTCTACACCCAACATGGGGCTCAAACTCACATCACCAAGATGAAGAGTCATACACTCCACCAACTGAGCCAGCCAGGCACCCCTAAAAGAAGGGAAATTCTGACACATGCTACAACATGGATAAACTTTGATGGCATTATGCTAAAGGAAAAAAAATCATAAAAAGACAATTATTGTATGGTTCCACTTATATGAAATATCTAGAATAGTCAAATTCATAGAGAAAGAAAGTAAAACCGTGGTTACCAGAAGCTAAGGGAAGAGGGGATTGGAGAGTTAGTGTTTCGTGGGTATGAAGTTTCGGTTTGGGATGACGGAAAAGTTCTGAAAATGGATGGTGGTGATGGGTGCACAATAATGTGTATGTACTTAATTCCACTGAATTGTGCACAGAAAAATGGTTCAAACGGTAAATTTTATGTTACGACTATTTTACCAAAATAAAACAAGTAATGTAAGCAATGCACATGGTGTTATAAAGTAAATACATAGTGTTAGAAAAGTTATAATGACAAACACCAGATTTCTGACCCATTTAATTTTGTCTCATTTTTGCTCCTACAGGTAACCACTTTCAACTTTTTACTTTTTCTTCAGTTCCATATTTCTTAATGATAGCAGTTCATGTTGTTTTTCTTGGTGGATTAATTTTGGGCACTCTTCTTATAACAGATGCTGATTTAGCTCCTTTCTACTTCTGCCTCTCCCAGCCCCGCCATGTATTTTCACTGTTGCAGCATCGTGGTCTTTCAGTTAACTCTGCAATTATTTATCTTATTATGACTATGTCGATTTTGTCCCCTGCAAAGCCAAATGGTTTTTGTGTACAGCTGTTCACTCTTCTTGGAGTTGACAATTGTGTGTTTCTCCCCATTGGTTTAATTTTCTATACCTATCCTTAATATTTGCCATATCACATTTGTTGACGGCCTAGAAATCTTATTTTCTAAATGTTTAAATAGTAGTCTATCAATCCCGTATTTTTGCTCCCTCTGAAGACCTCCCTCCTGGATGCTTCCATCTTCCTGCCTCACCAGGAAGGAGTAGCTCTCTAGGCTGTCAATTGTCATCCTGGGATTTATAAGCCCCCTATCTGTTTGCTGGATCTCATGGTTTTTGTTTTTTTTTCCCCTCTCTGTATCTGCCACTTCATTTTGCTGAAGAACATCCTTCAGCAGCTGCCAAAGAAGAGGGTATATAGGAAGTATTATTATGATGCATGCTTTTATTTTATCTTCCCATTTGATAATTTGGCTAAGTATGGGGTTCTGGGTTGAAAATCATTTCCCTCTGGCTTTTTTTTTTTTTTAAGATTTTGTTTTTAAATAATCTCTACACCCAATGTGGGGCTTGAATCCACAGCCCGAAGATCAAGAGTCACATGCTCTACTGACCCAGACAGCCAGGCACCTCTCCCCCGACTTTTGAAGCCATTGCCCCATCGTTTTCTAGCTTCTGGGACTAATACTGAGAGGTTTGACTCCATTTGTACGTGTGGTCTTTTATATATAACATGATTTTTGCTCTTTTAACCTTTAGGGCCTTTACCTTCTCACGAAATTCCATGACAAAGCGCCAGGATGGTGGTGGGATCCTTATATTCATTGTGTTGGGTACCCAGTGGGCCTTTTCGGTCTGGAAATGAAAATCTAAGATTTACCCTTAGAGAGTTCTTTAATGGTTTTACCTATGCTTGTTTGGTCAGAGCCAAACTGATCCTTGATATTATCTGTCCTTTATAGCACCTGGCAAGAAGTTAGCACTAGGTCAGTACCTAGGTCAGGGGCCAGAAGTTAAAAGGTTAAACTGGTTTGGCAGTAATGCCCTAAGAAGCGGCACTTGGCAAATGTTTGGTGGGGAGAAGAGTGATAACAGCTTTATTTCACAAGTGGCCAATTCCTTGAGCCTGGTGTGGGAAGAACCAGTTCAGCAGCTTTTCACCTTCCTCGGCCTCAACACTAGGCCTTACCCTCTTAGGTTGCTTAATCGTTGAGTGAACAGCAGGGAAATGGAGATCAGGACTGGAGAGTCTCCTTGTAGTTGGGTTTAGGGTCAAAGATCAGTGCTGGAAGGGAAAGCCCACAGGCATAGTCAGTATTCCTTGGAAAAACCCTTAAATCTCCCAGAAATACAGGATACTAAGAACGTTTTGGACTTAAAATGGTTCTCTCTGTCCTTAATTAATCCTTTAATGGTCTTGTTCCAGAATGTCTGTGAGACCATCATTTCTTGGCCACAGCTAAACAATCTGATTTTTATCTTATCGTTGATTGGAAAATACTTTAAGTTGTTTTCACAGCTTTTCCATAATTTGGGCTCTGTAAGACTTCTTCCAAACAAGAGGGAGTACCAAGAATAAGAAATATCACTAAAAACCAGGCAAAATATATAAGCCAGTGGTTTTTAAGGCACTTGACATCAGCAATGAAAGACAATGATTCCTGAGAGATGGGAAGCAAAGAAGGCCATGTCATTGCCTCAGCTTACTGCCTGGAGAGAGTTTCTAGCTACAACACTGGAAGAAGGAAACCAGGCAGAGCTGGCAGACTCTCTGGATCGAGGACACAGAGCTGAGAATTTTGGGAAACCAAAGCAGCCAGAGTGCGGGGGACAGAGTACCAAAAACCCCAGAGGGCCTCCCTTAAATTTCCAGCTGAGTATTAATCACATGAGGAAACTGCCTGAAGGAGACAAAAGATCTCATAGAATTAGAGGGAACGTCACGCTGGCATTCTTGCAGGGTCAGGAATAGTGCCTATTCCCATCAGCACGGTGGAATATTGATGGATCACAGGGTGATGGGTAGAGTATTTGGAAGAGTCTTGCCTCACTAGTGGGGAAGAATTAGCCCTAGACTAAACACTGATCTGGTCTTGCATAATACATCTTAAAAATGAGGAATGGAAGGACTAAACTATGGGCAATTCAGTGCATCCCAGAATGAAAGTCAAAAATATTTATAGGAATTCAGAAACATCCAGCACCCAACAAGATAAAAGCTACAATGCTGGCATCAATCAAAGATTACAAAGGCATGCAAAGAAGCAGGAAAATATGCCCCCAAATATGCTATTATAAGTTCCTTACATATATGTAAAAGAGTATAGCATCATTTGAAGGTAAACTGTGACAAGTTAAAAATGTACACTGTAAGCCCTAAAGCACCCACTAATATAACAGACAGAAATATCTTAAAAGCAAAAAGATGAAAAAAAGATATACCATGCTAACACTAGTAAAAGAAAGCAGAAGAGCTGTATTATTCGACAAAGTAGATATCTACACAAAGAATATTATCAGGGATAAAGAGCGTCATTTCATGATGATTAACAGTCAATTCATCACGAGGATATAATAATCCTAAATACTTATTTAGCTAAAATAAAGGTATGAAGTACACATGGCGAAAAACTGTTAGAACTGCAAAGGATAAAAAGGCAAATACACAATTATAATCAGAACGATTTCAGTACCCCTCTTTAAATAATTGATAGAACAAGGAGACAGATAATCAGCAAGGATATACAGTTTTGAACTATCAACCAACTTGTCCTAATTGCATAGAACACTTGTATAGAACACTTTTCTCAATAACAGCCAAATATACATTCTTTTCAAGAGCACAGGGAACATTTACCAGACAGACCAGATTCTGGGCCAACAGATTGTATCTCTAAGAGTTTAAGAGGACTCAAGGTATGTGAATTATGTTCTTCAGCCACAATGGAATTAACTTTAAATTATTAAAATAATTTCGGCTGAACTATGTGATTGTTTCAAGCTTGAATGCAGCCACTGCTCATATAATTTGGTTCCTATAAATTAAGTGCGTGCACAATTTTACTCTTATATGGGCAAAGACAGTATATGTAAATATAGTGTAGTGGTGAGCTGCTAGATGTGTATAGGTCATAGGTAGATAGGTCATCAAAGAAGTGATCAATTGGTGAAATTGTGAGTGTGGATTGGAAATAGTATACCATCCTTTCTGGTTCAACTAATGAAATGTTTATTACAGTGATGCAACTAACTTAATAGTCAAGTAATTTTTATCAGTTAGGGACTCAAGACATGTATTATTTCATTTTGTTCTCACAAGACAACCATGAAGTTGGGTTTTTTTTTTTTTCCTTATCAGAGAGAGAAAGGGAAGGATGGAGGAGGAGGAGGAGGAGGAGAGAGAGAGAGAGAGAGAGAGAGAGAGAGAGAGAGAGAGAGACAAAGAGGAGTGAGGAGAGGAAGTCTCAGGTCCTTTAGCCTGGCAGATCTACCTCCCCCTCCCCTCTCCCACCTCTTCCTGCAGGCACAGGCCCTTCTAGGCCAGCTGAACTGCTGGCATTGCCCACACTCAAACAGTGTACTAGCCTCTAAAGATCATGCCCTGTCCATTCCTCAAGCCCGTGCACTCCCTGAGCAGCAGGATTCCTGGCACGCCGTAGAGACCACGCTTCTCCAGGTTGGGAACCATTTCATACTTGTCTTTGTAGCCTCTTTGGCACTTGGCATCATGGACATTCAATAAATATTTTCCATGTGCCTACTCTGTGCCAGGTACTGTCCCAGCAGAGCAATAAGACACTGAAGGGGCCAGCTCTGACTAAGCTTATATTCTAGACAATATGCTGGTTAACAAATAAAATAATTTCATATGATGAAACTTTTCTATGAAGAAAAACAAATGAGGGGAAAATGTAGTTTAGACTGAGTGGCTATGGACACTCTCTGGGGACATGACATTTATGTTGAGAGTGGAGGTGATAAGAAAGGACCAGCCATGTGAAGGTGGAGGTTGTATTAGTTTCCTAGGACTACTGTAACAAAATAGTGCAGCCTGGGTCACTCAAACAACAGAAATTTATTTTATCACAGTTCCGGAAGCTAGAAGTCCAAGATTAAGGAGTTGGCAGGTTTGGTTTCTTTTGAGGCCTCTCTCCTTAGCTTGCAGATGGCTGCCTTATATGACTGTCCTTAGTCTGTGTGTGCCTGTGTCCTAATCTCTTATAAGGACACCAGTCATATTGGATTAGGGTCCACCTATGTGACTGAATTTTACTTTCTTTTTCTTTTTTTTTTTTTTAGATTTTATTTTAATGTCCTCTTTAAAGACCTTATCTTTCAAAAACGATCTCATTCGGAGGTACTGGGAGTTAGGACTTTAACGTGTGAATTTTGGGAGGACACAATTCAACTCATAGCAGAAATAAAGTGCCTTTTCAGGAATAGCAAGTTCAAAGGCCCTGAGTGAGTGTAAGGGAAAAGGGAGGCAAAAGGGGACAGGAGCAGAGTGAGCACAGAAAGACTGCTTGGACATGGACTTGGCCCGGTGGCCGGGGGCCAGCTCAGTAGGCACTTGTAGGTCCCAGCAAGGATTTTAGCCTATGTGAGATGAAAACCCAATGGAGGGTTTTAAGTCCATAGTTTTCAGCTATGGTTTTCAGCTTTGAAAAGATCACTCCTGTAATTTGGAAACTGGACAGAAGGAAGGCAAAAAAAAAAAAGAAATAGGAAATGCGTTAGAAGGCTATTGCAGGGGCACCTGGGTGGCTCAGTCGGTTAAGCGTCCGACTTTCGCTTAGGTCATGATCTCGCGGTTCGCGGGTTCGAGCCCCGTGTCGGACTCTGTGCTGACTGCCAGCTCAGAACTTGGAGCCTATTTCAGAGTCTGTGTCTCCCTCTCTCTCTGACCCTCCCTTGCTCATGCTGTCTCTCTGTCTCTCTCTCTCAGGAAAAAAAAAAAAAGAACACTTTCCATGAGTAAAGCAAGGTCATTCTAATGAGTCTTGTACAGTTTGATTGGAATAATAACTTCCATTTATTGAGCCTCTACTATGCAGCAGATAAGTGCTTTATATTCAGTACCATTTCATCCTCAAGATAATCCTGTGAGATGGCATTGCCACCATCCTTGTAGAAATGAAGAAATGTGGGCTTTAGTAAAACCATGGGTGAGCATCAGAGCTAGAAAGATACTCTCCACTCCCTCAGTCACCTCCTGCTACCCTTCAGTCCCCTGCTATTCCCCTTGCCCTGGGCCCTCCCAAAGCCACACCCACTGCTCACTGTTGGGCTCAGACGAGAGGTGCTAAACAGCTGAGCCCACCAGATCTGCCAGTGTAGTAAGTCCCATAATGGAGACCTGAGGCTACAGGCCTTTAGTAAGATAGGGTTGCTAAAAGGGAACAATTAATTGCATGTTTTATTAATTTGTTCTTAGTGAAATACTAATCATGACCTCTTGCCAATACAACGTCTGGGAAGCAGTGAGTAACTTTGACTTGTGGCAATCTTGAAAGTACTGACTGCGCCCTCCCCCCTCCTCTTCCAGTTTTCATCTGAGTTCTAGCTTATGCTCTCTGGTCTGTCCCTCCAGAGATAACCACTCTACCCAGAGTACTCTCTGCTTAGCTCCATTCTTCAGCCCTCCTGAGGAAAGCTTATGTTTATGAAAAAGAAAAAATGGCCAAAGGGAAAGAAAAGGAAAGCAAACCCTAGGCAGGGAAGGACTGTAGCCAGCAATGTTGAGAAAGTGGAGGCAATCCTGGAGGAGGTGGGTTCTGGAAGTAGAGAGGTCAAGCTGAAGACTTTCTCGTCCTGTAGGGGCCACTGAGCAGGGTGAAGTGTACCTAACCAGAGCTGCCTTGGGTGAGGAGAGGCCATTCCCCACCCCCAAGTGGTTTTTCACTGGCCAGGAGGAATGTCAGCAATGGACACCAAACAGAAACGGTCTTTATTTTTACTTGGCCACAGTACACACTGCCATCTTCTCTTCAGCAAGCCCCAGAGCCAGGAATAGTTTTAAGAAATAGTCAACAAGGAGGAAGGAGTGGCTGGTATGTGGGGCAGGTATCCAGTGGTTTTCAGAGGTGGTACATCCTCTGCCCCAGGGCATTTCCATTGACTAGGATCAAAAAAGCCCTATCTCCTGATGGAGGAGGAAACCTCTTACTGTGTTACCTGGCCTGCTGGAAGAAGAGATTACTGTATTGCTGCACATAGAGAATGATCAGTTAGAGAGTAGACAAGCTCAAGGAGCTCCCAAGCTCATGGTCTCTGTTCTTAGGGAGCCCCTAATTTTGTTTTTGGGAAAATTCCAGCTCAATGGAGCTTATACAACCATTGTTTGCAAAAACTCTAGGATATGGTGAACACATGCATACACCTTATCATATTCGGAGAAGTGTTAGGAACTATCTAGGCACCTCTTATTTTAAGTAACCATTAGGTACAGACTTTTTAAAGCATTCTGTTTTTTAGATCCAAATACATACAAGAATTTAGTATAAAAGTGGCATTTCAGAACAATTTCATGTTGGGCTTACCAGATTATCCCATCTGCAAAAAAAAACAAACAAACAAAACTTGGACTCCCAATATCATTCCTTAGATCAAAATTAATTCCAGATGGATCAAAGATTTAAATACAAAAAGATAAGCCAAATCAAGATAATGAAAAGACAAGCCACAGACTGGAAGAAAATATTTGCAAAACATATATCTTGTAAAGAACTCTTATTCAGAATATACAAAGAACTCTTAAAACTCAACAATAAGAAACGGACAATCTGATGAAAACATGGACAAAAGATCTGAACAGACACTTCCCCAAAGAAGATATCAAAATGCCAAGTCAGGATATGAAAAGATGTTCAATGTCATATGTCATCAGAAAAATACAAATTAAAATGAGATACCCTTAAGCATCTACTAGAATGGACCAAATCTAAAACACTGACAACCCCAAATATCAACGAGGATGTGGCTCAAGAGGATCTCTCATTCATTCCTGCTGGGAATACAGAATGGTACAGTTATTTGGAATGTATTTTGGCAGTTGCTTATAAAACTAAACATATTCTTACCCTATGATTCAACAATCATGCGTGGTATTTACCCAGAAGAATTGAAAACATGTCCTCACAAAAGCCTGCATACAGATATTTATAGCAGCTTTAGTTAATTGCCAAAACCTGGAAGCAACCAAGATGTCCTTCAGTGGGTGGGTGGATAAATAAACTGTGGTACATCCATGCAGTGGAATATTACTCAGCACTCAAGAGAAATGGCCTAGCAAGCCATGAAAAGACATGGAGGAATTCTAAATGCATTTAGTAAGTGAAAGAAAATAATATGGAAAGGCTACGTACTTTGTGATTCCATTTATATGACATTCTGGAAAACCCAAAGATGTGGAGACATTAAAAAGATCCCAGGGGTTGAAAGAGGGATGAATAGGCAGAGCACAGAGGATTTCTAGTGAAAATATAATGGTGGATACGGGTCATTATACATTTGTCAAAACCCATAGAATACATAGCCATGAGTGAAGCCTAATGTAAACTATGGACTTGAGGTGACAAAGATGGTGTAGGTTCATCAGTGATAACAAAGGTACCACTCAAGTGGAGGATGTTGACAATGGGGAGGTTGTACATGTGTGGAGTCAGGAGTTTATGAGACCTCTCTACTTTCTGCTCAATTTTGCTGTAACCTGAAACTACTCTAAAAGCTAAAGTTTATTTAAAAATTTAAATTATCAGAAACAAAACAAAACAAAACTGAGCCAAGAAACTTTATTCATAATATCCTCAAACTGGAAAATACCCAGCAGGTGAAAGGAGAAATGAATTGTGGTTTAGCCATATAATGAGATAGTATTCAACAATAAAAAAGAAAGATGCATGCAGTAACATGGATAAATCTCACAGACACTAAGCTCAGTGAAAGAAGCCAGAATCAAAGGGCATGCTGTACCATTCTAATATGACATTCTAGACTAGGCAACAGAAATCTAAAGGGAGAGAAAGCAGATGGGTGATTGTCTGGGGTGGGGGTTGGGGGGTAGGGATTAACTGTAAAGGGGACAAAGACTCAACGGAGGAAACTTAATGGATGGAAATGAATCAGGTGATGGAAATGCGCTTACTCATATTGTTGGTTATTTGGCTGTGTATATTTGTCAAAATTCATTGAACTGTATGCTTGAGCTGGGTGCATTTTATTATATGTAATTATACCGCAATAAAATTGATTGTAAAAATGAAGCCATAAACGTTTTAGAAGAAATCACGGGAGACTCCAAAAAAAAAAGATGTAATTTGGGTATGAGGAGGCCTCCTCTAAACATGGCACAAAACCTGAATGGCATAAAAGAAAGGACTGGTAAATTTGATTCTAGAAATGCCAATTTTCTATAAGAAATACCATGTACAAAGGAAAAACACAAACAACAAACTGGGGTATATATTTAAACCTGGTTTCTCTTGTTCTTAAAGTACTCTGAGTGTGTTAATATAAACCTATGTGATCTCAAAACTGGGCCTGGGATATAAGGGCATATTTGTTCTGAGGACTGTGGCAAGGATTTGGATTTGGGCTAGGTCATCACAGCCGGTGGGGCTTGCTGGACTTACATTAACCGGGCATATCCCATCTGTGCTAAGTGCAGTGCCCCACCTGGGTCTCAGACTACCAGTGAGCTACTACTGCAGCCACTGCTATTGGTGATCATGATCTCACATGTCTGAGTGTATGGCCCTTGTGCCGATCTAGGGTGGCACTGGGATCAAGGAAGATTTCCATTTTCAGGATATCCTCCTTCCCTACTCCTGTGTCTTGATCATGATGTAGGAAAAATCTCCTTCTTATAAGTATGAATTGTTTTCCTCAATGAAATTTTAAGAAGGAAACAACTGCAGGGGCGCCTGGGTGGCTTAGTCGGTTAAGCATCCGACTTTCGCTTAGGTCATGATCTTGCAGTTCGTGGGTTCGAGCCCCGTGTCGGGCTCTGTACTGACTGCCAGCTCAGAACCTGGAGCCTATTTCAGAGTCTGTGACTCCCTCTCTCTCTGACCCTCCCCTGCTCACACTGTCTCTCTCTCTCTCAAAGTTTCTCTTTTCTTTAAAAGTCTCTCTTTTCTTTAAAGTTTATTTATTTATTTTCAGAGAGACAGAGAGACAGGGAGAGAGAGAGAATCCTAAGCAGGCTCCGTGCTCTTAATGCAAGCCCAGTGCAGGGCTCAGTCTCACCAACTGTGAGATCATGACCTGAACCGAAATCTAGAGTCAGAAGCTTAACTGACTGAGACACCCAGGAGCCCCTAGAAACCTAGTTTCTGATTAACCAAAGCTAGTCCCAGATCAGACTGGCTGACCTTGCTGATCTCACACCTGGGCCCTGGCTCCTTTCCCTTGTGGCTGCTTTGTCTGGCTCCTAAATAAAGACCATCTGGCTTCTATGCCAAGGTCAGTGGGGTTGGCCTGATGTCCAGTTCTGGTTGGATGCTGTGTCCTGACCTGAGCTGGCTTCCCAGTCTCAGGCCTTGGGCCCTAAGTCACCCTTCTCAGCCCACTCTGAATGGTATTTCCACTCTGAGGCAGGCAACCTCATTGCCTTGATCCCTGCACTGCCCCCTGGCTTCTTTGGGAGGAAGTCCCTTTCCTGTGTATCCTAAAGATTCTCTCCTTGCTCTTCAAGCCAGTCACCATTTGCTTTGCAGTTGAGTGTTTCTCTTCTCCGGGAGCTTTCTATAGACCTGAGCTTCCAGAAGCCCCTCTAGCCCTTCCTGGGTACCTATTAGGTGCCAAGTACTTAGTTAGATGCTGAGATCAGCTCTGTCTTCAAGTTGCTCACAGTTTAGTGGAGTGACAGACAAATTAAATAGGCATAAAAACTCATGGCTGGGATAAAGGTAAGCATGGGGTAGGGAGGAAGAATGGGGTCCTAGAATACAGAACATCTCAGCAAGCTGAGATCAGGGGAGATTCCTGTAGGAGGTGATGTTGGAGCCCAGCTCTGAAGGGTAGACAGGACAACACATAGGGAAAGATGCCCTGGGTGGCAGGAATAGCCTGTGTAGAAGCAAAGAACAAGGGAGTGAGCTTTGGGACCTGGAGGCAGGAGAATCAAACAACTCATTTCCTCTATTGGGCCATATTGATCAGGAGCATCTTGTTTGTCTGATTGTTAAGGCCCGTCCTCTTCTGTATTAGCTGTCTAAGGTCTAATATAGACTTTAGCAGCCTACCATAGGAAATATTTATTATCTCATGCAGTTTCCGAGGTCAGGAATTGGAAGCAGCTTAGCTTCCGGTGGTTCTGACTCAGGGTCTCTCATGCAGTTGCAGTGAAGCCATCTCCTAGGCCAGTGTCATCTTAAGGTTTGACTCAGGTTGGAGAATATGCTTCTCGGCTCAATTGCATGGTTGTTGTCAAGCTTCTCACCATATGGCTTTTCCATAGGGATATTTGTAACATGGTAGTCTACTTCAGGGAGAAATAGGGAGAGAAAAGAATGAGGAGGAGAAGTGGGTGCCGGAGGAGGAGGAGGAAGAAGAAGAGAGCTCATGGAAGCCAATCTTGTATAATCTAATCTCAGAAGTGACATCCCATCACTTCCATCAATGCTATTGTGAGACAGACCAACAATGGTACACTATGGGAGGGGATTACACAACAGTGTAAATCAAAGAGATGGGTCACTGGGGCTATTTTGGAGGTTAGGTACCTCATAGCCTATGCTTAAACTGGATTGTCACCTGTGATCCATACAGACTTGGTCTCCCAAGCATCCAGTGGTTTCCTTGGGGCCCCTCATCTGTACCCAGAATTCCTTAGCATTGGGTCACCTTTCTTAGAAAGCTAGACATTTCCTTCCCTCTTCCTATTTGGATAGTAGTAGTGGTTTTCCTTTTGGCCTCCTGTCTCTTGTTTCTAGATTGTAGAAGTCCCCTCCTTCTGACTCCACTCCTTAGGGGATTTGGGATACCCTCTGAGCAAAATGAATGACCAGGTCTTCTCTGACTCCGTTAACAAACCATGTCTACCTTTTGAGAGTCTAGGAGCAGCCAGGGGCTGGCTCTCCTTGAGCCTTATTACTCAAGTTTTACAACTCCAAAATATTAAAAGAATTGTCATCAGGAGAAGAGGAAGAGTGCTGTGGCCCGCATCTTGGGGTGGAGGTACATGTGGTATGGTAGAAAGCACATGGGCTAAAGTTGCAGAGAAACCTGATTCCATCATTGGCCAAGGTCTTTAACCTCTCTGGGAGCCCAAGTTTCCTCATCTGTGAAATGAATCACCCTGAAGATTAAATGAGATAATTCATACAGAGAAAGAATTTGCTGGAAACAGGTTATGAAAGTTGATACTTTACTTATTTACTTTATTTCCCCCCTCTAAATGGTATTGGTTTTAGTATTAGTATTATCACTACCATCTTCTTTCAAAGTCCGACTTGATCTTTACCTCTATTTCAAATCTATCACAAAAATCAAACCAACATTGCCACCTCTGTTCTCTAAACTCAGCACTCTGAGTCAGAACTTCATAATTTAATACTTAATTACCTATCATCTTATGTTCCTTTCTACTTATTTTGTGTCAGTCTTGCCTTCACAGTTAGATCTTAGTCTTTTTCTAAGGGCCTCTGTTAAAGCCCAACCTAGGAGTCACTCAATAATTGCTTAAAAGTTGTTTAAGATACCAAGTATCCTAGGGGGCTGGCTGCAAAGTGAATCCCCTGCTATGAGCTCAGAAACTTTCAGGAGGGGAATAAAGGGAAGGAGGAGGGAGCAAAGTAGCTAAGTACAGATGCTATCAGGAATCCTTGCATATAAAATTTTGTGTTATTTCACTTGCTATGATTTTGCTGAGTTTCCAAATGAACTGCTAAAACCCTCAGTACTGCTAGCAACCAGCAGGGAAGCCATCAAACCAGATTGGATTCATTTCCTTAAAACAGTGTGAATTAATCTTACTCCTGCAGAGGAAAACGGACTCTCACCCTTTAAAACCGCTTAAAATATACCCATCTAATATTAATCTGAAAATATAATGTAAATAGTTTTTCCTGAGAGACAGCAGTGCTACTATTTAAAAAACCCTAAACCCATGTTTCTTTGCCACAGTTGACAACATGTTTATCAACGTGGAGACTATTTTGTAAGAAGGGAAGAATGGTTCCATTAAGGCATCAGCTTTGTGGAATCTAGTGGCTGGCTTCAAGTGCTATTTTAGGGCCTTTATGACATGTATAAACGTCGGTGTTGACAGCTCTAGCTTCCTGTTACCAAATGTGAATAAAATTAGTCCTCATTTAAAAAAGTAACTTCTGTAGAGAAAGTTGAACTGCAAGATTGGTTCATTCATGCCCCCATCCCTTTATAGAACCTTCTGCAGCAAACGGGAAGGATTTCCAGAACAGTATGTATTATTGGAAGTTTCTGCAGAAGAATAACATTGCAGCCGTGCCCTGGTAATGACCTAAGAGTGGGTTATTTTATGGGTATCTGGTGAAGCCAAGGAAAGGACTCTTACCCCCAAAAAGTCATACTCATAAAGAAAAATACAAAAGAGTTCCATTGATTTCTTCCAGGAACTAATGAATCCTAGGTTAAGAAACTCTAAGGTCAAGTTTGGCCATGGAGTTTGGGGTTTTATTTTATTTTATTTTATTTTATTTTATTTTATTTTATTTTTTATTTTTTGTGGGGAGTTTGGGGTTTTAGAAGAGGCTAGAAAATCAGTGATGGCCTGAAAGGTAGATCTGTGTCTACTTGGCTCCCTAGAATTAAGCATGGAATCCTCAGGGAATGTTTGAATGAACCATAGTTAGAGCTGATGTCCCTTTAAGATCATGATGGAGTCAGACAAGTCAATGGTTTTAGGGAAGAGCACCCGTGTAAGTAACAACCTCATATGTAATCTCTTTTGTCCTTCCTTGTGTTTGTCCCTCTGCTGAGCACACTTAGCTGTAGGGTTTCAGGTGGATAAATGCAGCTAGACAGATACTGCCAGCCTTTGACCCCGTTGTGGAGGGAGAGAGTCTAGACACAGCCAGAAGGCAAACCAATGTCCTTTTGCTGGTTCTGGTTCTACTCTAGAAATTCCCAGGTCCTAAGGTGCTCATTCCCCGACCAGGGCCCACTTTGCAAGTATCCCCCTTTCCACACAGCATTTGGAAGCCTGTTAGTATTTTCCTTTTCTTCCTGGCAAGATGCCTACATCCTGTAATCTGTAATCTCAGGAGACAATCTGATAAATGAATTCACACCAGCCAATGTATAACAACTCAGCCGTTACTCAAAGGGATGACTCTGTTGGTGTGCTGATTTTTGCTGGGACAGGCCAGTGGGGGAAGCATCTTGTGAGTGGAGTAGCCCTGCCCAGGATATTGACATCCGTCCCTGCCAGTGAGCATTGTACGAGATCTTGGAGCATAACTCAACTGTGGGATCGTAGCCAAGTTATGTTAATTTCCTTTTCTCTGAAGTGGGGAAATAACTCTTCCAGCCCTCACAGGGTGGTTGGAAAGAAAAGGGAAGTGTGTAAAATATAAAAAAGACTGTTGAGCATTTGGTAAACATTTTAATGACTATCATTCATGGACTAGTCTTGTCAGGGTAGGGAATAAATGTGATGTTGTGGAAGTAAATCCAAATAATCCCTGAAATTCCTGAAATACTGGTATCTAGGAGTGAGGTTTGGAGATAAATTTCGGAAATGCTTGATCTCTGTGGGGCTTCCCTATCCCCCATACCCTGCCTCCACTGACCCACATAGGCCTCAGGGCCTGCCAGCTTTATGTGGGAGGTCACTCAGAGAACCTCTTCAGGCATTCTTGAACCTCCTTTAGGCCTGAGCACGACAAAAGCTGGAGTCCATGTGGGAAAACGGGAGAAGTGCAGAATGAGACTCGCACTCTGTTCCCTTTCTTTCCTGGGTATCTGGGAAGTACTTGGAGAGAGCACAGGCTCCATGGGAATTGGGCATTTGTGAAGGAGTTATGTGAACAGACAACTTGATGTCAATGTCAGGTCACATTCAGTCAGCCCCAGAGTATATCCAGCACAGGGGCTTGTCTCTGAGAGGCCCTCAGGGAGGGGCAACTTGAGGGAGGCTTTTGCTGATTTGTCATAAAGACTAAGGTTGCAGTCCATGCATTCCAGATAGTTCTCTTAGCTGCCCAGAACAGACACGCATCTTGTTGAGATCAGAAGTCCAGGGGAAGAAGTAAAGTGGAGTTCATTTCAGACATAGTGGGATGTTTAAGTGAAAGTGTCCTGTAGGCAGATGATGGTGCTGGCAGGGGAGAGAGGGATTTGGAAGCCACCAGCCAGGAGGTGGTAGGTGAAGGTGTGGAGTGGTAAGCCCATCAGGGAAATGTACTGAGTGAGAGGAGGGACTCTTACATGAGCCAAAGTCAGGGCGATGGGGGCCAATGGCCTGGGTTTAAGAATGGAGTACTATGTGTCAATAATTTCAAAACAGTAACAAATACCGACTCAATCAGACAGCTGGTTTTTTGGGGATTTTTTTTTCTGTATTATATATATCTTCATTACTGTATTTTGTAAAACACAATCATTGAGGACAAGAAAGATATTTAAGAATAGATGTTGAACTATGCCAAGAATTAAAGAACATAAATCAGCAAATTTAAAAAAATTAATGTTTATTTCCTTTTTTAAATAAAATTAATGTTTATTTTTTATTAAGAGAAAGAGAGAGAGAGAGAGCATGGGTGTGGGAGGTGCAGAAAGAGGGAAACACAGAATCCAAAGCAGGCTCCAGGCTCTGAGCTGTCAGCACAGAGCCTGATGAGCAGCACAAACACATGAACCATGAGATCATGATCTGAGCTGAAGTCGGACACTTAATAGACTGAGCCACCTAGGCGCCAATAATGTTTATTTATTTTTAAGAGAGACAGAGCACCAGCGGTGTAGGGGCAGGGAGAGAGGGAGACACAGAATCTGAAGCAGGATCCAGGCTCTGAGCTGTCAGCACAGAGCCCAAGGTGGGGCTTGAACTCACTAACAGAGAGGTCATGACATGAGCCAAAGTTGGACGCATAACCAACTGAGCCACCAAGCTGGTTTTCATTATGAAAGTAGGCAATTCTAAAAAATATCAGTGATAAAATTCCTCCTTCTGTTGGGGCAGATGACTCCCATCGTCCTATCTGTGCTCCATCACCACCTGTGTCCTCTTGCACATGTTCACTCCTGGCTTGGGGAATGACTTCCCAGATGGCACACCACTCACTGGGTGTGCTCTGACCAGGTGCTGGGCTTGTGTTTGCCTGAGACGCTTGAACAAAATTACAACATGGCAATCTCAGGAAGAAAGAAGACAAGGCCTTCTAGAGACGGAGAGAGGTTCCCGTGTCCAGATCCAGTCATACTTGAGGATTTCCTTAACATGTTCATTTTAGACACCATCAAGTTCTCTCTTGTGCCTGGTTTGATTTGGGTTTTTGTTACCTGCAACAGAAAGAATTCCATTTATATGAATATCATATTAGTAACTAGAGGCACAGGAAACTCCAAAAGTATCTGGTTGTACGCAAGGGGTTCTGATTTTCACCTAGTGATGGAGCTAGCTGCTGTGGTTTCTAGGTTTTTCCTGGCTTTGGTGACCTCTGTCCTCACTAAGCAAACAAACACACTGACAGGTCACAGAGACACCTTTCTGTATACACCAGAGCTCAATAAAAAGCTGCTTGGACCCTATCCAAGGCAATTATTTACAGAAGCTCCCAAAGCACATAATTATAGGGCCACAGTGCTGGGACTTACACCCTGAGGGTAGCTCCTGAGTGTAACTCTGCAGTGTAATTTAAAAAAAAAAAAAAATCACTGAACTACTTGAACCTGAATTTAGGGTTTAAAAAAGTCCATTGCAGGGGCGCCTGGGTGCCTCAGTTGGTTAAGCATCACTTCAGCTCAGGTCATGATCTCAGGGTTCATGAGTTCCAGCCCTGTTTTCCTCTCTCCATGCAGAGCCCATTTCTGATCCTCTGTTTTGCTCTTTCTCTGTACACTCCCTGTCTCTCAAAAACAAATAAACATTTTTAAAAAGTCCATTGTGTAAACTTAAAGTGAGGAGATCTGAATCAACAGTATTTCACATGACAAAACTTTGAAGACTTAATTTTTAAAAGAAGCAGAAGCAGCTTAGGGTTTTTAACGTATGCCAGGTTTATCACTAACTAGCACTTGATACAATGACTAAAAAAACCAAACGTTTTTTCCTTAAGTATGAAGATGATTTCAGTACCTTCAGGCTCACAGAGTCCTTACAGCTCATGGTCTCTTAAAGAGAGAGATCCTTTTTATGCCCAGCAATTCCCCCACAAGGCTGTGACTAGGCCTGCTCTGATCATGTGCCTGTCCCTGAACTGATCACTCTTTCAGGGTCCCTTGCTGACCTTGTGGAGTAGGAGGCGACATCCTCCCTGAATACAGCCCCACATAATCCCATGGATTAGTAGTATTGGCAGTTCTATGAAAACTGAAGGTGGGTTGCTAGAAGGTAACACATGTCCATAAGAATCCTGTAATTTTCAAAACTTCATTTTTTTTGTTAAATTTTTAAAATGTTTTATTTATTTCTGAGAGAGAGAGAGAGAGAGACAGCATGAGCAGGGGAGGGTCAGAGGAGAGGGAGACACAGAATCTGAAACAGGCTCCAGGCTCTAAGCTAGCTGTCAGCACAGAGCCCGATGCGGGGCTCGAACACACGAACCGTGAAATCATGACCTGAGCCAAAGTTGGACGCTTAACCGACTGAGCCACCCAGGCGCCCCCAAACTTCATTTTCTTTCACATTGCTGCTCCCTTCTTTCTGATCACTTATTTATTTTTAATTTTTTATTAAAAATATTTTTTAGTGTTTATTTTTTGAGAGGGAGAGAGACAGAGCATGAGCAAGAGAGGAGCAGAGAGAGAGGGAGACATAAAATGTGAAATAGGTTCCAGGCTCTGAGCTGCAGCACAGAGCCCAACATGGGGCTTGAACGCAGGGATCTTGAGATCATGACCTGAGCTGATGCCAAGCGCTCAAACAACTGAACCACCCAGGCACCCCTTTTTACTTTTTAGAGATATCACTTTATTAAAGTGGCAAACGTCTTGAAAGACCTTCACTGTCAAGTATTAGTAGAGACCAGGGGCTCTTGCAGCCCTCATTCATAGTTGGTAGGTTGGAGGTTGGAATGGTCATTGTAGAGAGCAGACAGGCAGAACTTAGTCACATTAAGTGTACAAATACCCCACGATCCAACAACTATGGTTGGATCCAACAACTATGCTACTGCACATATTCTGATCACTATATTTAAAGGCCTACGAGTTGGATGGAATCTGTCAACCAATCAGGTTGGTTCTCCTCTCTGCTCCCCCTAGGCTGGAAGCCTGAAAACTATATTTCCCAGAATCCTTGCTCAGCTGTCTTCTGTTGGAATCTTCCAATAGGAAGCACTGGCCAGAGATTGGAAGGTGGGAGAAAAGGAGAAGCCATTTCCCGATCCCTGTTTCCAGAAGTGACCCTGGGCATAGTGGTGGCAGAAGCTGTGGCCTGCAGTATACTCTCCTGGGTTTGGCATCCTCAGAGATGCATGCTCCTGGGCTAAGGGTGACAACACCATTTTCTCTTTTCCTTCTTCAGCTCCAGGGTTAGTAGCTGCTTTCTGCAGTTGTTAATCTTTTGGGTGATTTTCCTTTTTTGCTCCTTCTAACACCTTATTACCAATTCTCGGTATTAACTTCTCTTTGTTTAAAATATCTATGATAAAACAGAAATATTCTGTTTTTCTATTTGTACTAATATTATTTTCATTTTATTTGTTATTAGAAATTATTTTTGTTAAAAAATTTAGCGTTAAACATTACATTGAAAAGATTATAATTTTTTAAAAGTGTACATTTTAGTGACATTAATTTAATTGACATGGTTGTTGCAGCCATCATCACCATCCATCTCCAGAATTTTCCACTATTCTGAACTGAAACTCCATATGCATTAGATAGTACCTCCCCATTTTTAAGAGCTTAGTCCCTAGCAGCCATCATTTTACTTCTCGTCTCTATGAGTTGGACTACTCTAGGTACTTCACATAAGTGGAATCGTATAATATTTGTCCTTTTGAGACTGTCTTACTTCACTTAGCATGATGTCTTCAAGGTTCATCCATGTAGTATGTGTCAGAATTTCCTTCCTTAAAGATTTTTTTAAAAATATTTATTTTTTTATTTTTTATTTTTTTTAAATTTTTTTTAATGTTTTATTTATTTTTAGGAGAGAGAGAGAGAGACAGCGTGAGCAGGGGAGGGTCAGAGAGAGAGGGGGTCACAGACTGAAACAGGCTCCAGGCTCTGAGCGGGCAGTCAGCACAGAGCCCGACGCGGGGCTCGAACCCACGTACCGCGAGATCATGACCTAAGCGAAAGTCGGACGCTTAACCGACTAAGCCACCCAGGCACCCCAAAAAATATTTATTTTTGAGAGAGAGAGACAGAGAGCGAGTGGAGGAAGGACAGAGAGAGAGAGAGAGAGGGAGACACAGAATCTGGAGTAGGCTCTGGGAACTGAGCTGTAAGCACAGAGCCTGATGCAGGGCTCAAACCCATGAACTGTGAGATCATGACCTGAGCTGAAGTCCAATGCTTAACTGACTGAGCCTCCCAGGTGCCCCAGAATTTCCTGCCTTATAAAGGTAAGTAATATTCCATGCGTGTATATATATATATATATATATATATATACACACCACATGTGGATTATTCACTCATCTGTTGGTGTATACTTGGTTGTATGATGGCTTGCTAGGGCTGCCATAACAAGTACCACAAACTGAGTGGCTTAAGGAAGAAAAAATTGTTTTCTCACAGTTCGGGAGCTAGAAGTCCGAGATTAAGGTGTCAGCAGGGTTGATTTTTTTTCTGAGTCCTTCCTCTTTGGCTTGTAGATGCTACTTTCTCTGTGCATCTTGCCTTGTCTTCCTGTTGTATGTGTTCATCCTTTTTTTTTTTTTTTTTTTTTAAGCTGGTGAGAGAGGCAGAGGGAAAGAGAAGAAGAGAAAGAATCTTAGTCAGGCTCCAGGCTCAGTGTGGAGCCAGACACCAGGCTCGATCCCACAATCCTGGGATCGTGATCTGATCTAAAATCAAGAGTTAGAGGCTCAACTGACTGAGCCACTCAGGCGCCCCCTAATTTCCGGTTCTTATATGGATGGCAGTTGTATAGGATTAGGGCCCATGCTAATGACCTCCTTTAATCTTAATTACCTCCTTAAAGGCCCTATCTCCAAATATGGTCACATTCTGAGGTACTAGTGGTTAGGACTTCAACATATAAATTGGTTGGTTTGAGGGGCACAGTTCTGCCCATAACAGGTTGCTCCCACCATTTGCCTATCCTGAATAATGCTGCTATGAACACGTACAGAAAATTTTTTGACTCTCTTGGGTTTCTATACTAGAACATATGGTAGTTTTCTGTTTAATTTTTTGAGGAACTGCCAAACTGTTTTTCACAGCAGCCATACCATTATACATTCTCTATAGCAATACACAGGGTTCCAATTTTTCCACATCCTGTCAACACTTGTTGTGTTTATTTAAAAATTTTTTAATGTTTTTATTTATTTTTGAGAGATACAGACAGACAGACAGAGCATGAGCATGGGAGGGGCAGAGAGAGAGAGGGAGACACAGAATCCTAAGCAGGCTCCAGGCTCTCAGCACAGAGGCTAACAAGGAGCTCAAACTCACCAAGAGATCATGACCTGAGGCAAAGTCAGACACACAACCAACTGAGCCACCCAGACACCCTGACACGGGTTATGTTTTTTTTTTTGTTTTGTTTTGTTTATAATACCCATTCATCCAATGGGTGCAAAATGGTTTCACACTGTGGTTTTGATTTGCATTTCCCTAATGATTAGTGATGTTCAACATCTTTTATGTGCCTGCTGGTCATTTGTATATTTTCTTTGGATAAATGTCTACTCAAGTCCTTTGCCCACTTTTAGGCATTTTTACTTTTGAAAGAAATCTTACTAACACTATAGCAACAGTAATTGAACTTCCAATAAAATGGGGGAAATATTTACCAATAATCTGTAGATCTGATATGACCACATAATGGAGCAAACCATCGGTATAATCTTTCAGAGTCAATTATAGCAAGGTGCAAAGACAGTGAACTGAAAAGCCAGCATTACCTGGGATTTGATTCTTGGTTCCTCCAGATACTCTGCTTACTGGCTATGTAACCTCAGGCAAGTTTCTTTTCTTTTCTTTTTTTAATTAATTAATTTATTTTGAGAGGTGGGGGGGAAGAGAGAGAGAGAGAGTAGGGAAGAGGCAGAGAGATTGGGAGAGAGAGAATCTCAAACAGGCTTTGTGCTGTTAGCACAGAGCCCCACTCGGGGCTCAATCTCGCGAACTATGAGATTATGACCTGAGCTAAAGTCCAGAGTCGGCTGTTTAATCTACTGATCCAACCAGGTGCCCCTCAGGCAGATTTCTTAATTGATCAGCTCCTTAGTTTCCTAACTTTTAAAATGAGAATAATAACACTGCCTACGCCATAGGATTGTTACAAGGATTGGATGAGTTAACAATTAGAACAGTGCCAGGTACAAAGCAGGCACTTTATACAAATTTGCTATCATTATGCTTTTCTGGGTCCCAACATTCTACTGCCTCCACAGCTGTGTGCCTTCTTGATGTCCGCTCCACCCACTGCTAATGTTTCCCCTTACCTAATTATCCACAGGGCAAATAGATCTATGTATGTAGCAGCTACTATATGCCAAAAGCCTTTTACATATTAACTTTAATTTTCAACGGTTACTTTCAACCATAGCCTGGTGATCATGAGCCTTGGCTCAAAGATCAACTGGGTGGGAATCTGGGTTCAAATGTCATATCTCTTCTTACTATGTGACCTTGGATAAGTCTCCACGTCTCTGGGCTTTAGTTTCTATATCTGGAAAATGGTGATAAGAATAATTTCTACTTCACAGGGTTACTGAGGGGTTAAATGAGATAAGGTCTGTAAAGCACAGAGCACCCAATTCTTAGCACATGGTAAATGCTTAAGAGATATTTGTTATCATTATATCCATTTTACGGATAAGGAAACTGAGTCTTTGCCAAAGTTCTTGCCCAATAAAGCTGATGTTGAGAGAAGATCGACCAAAACAATGTTCTTTATTATTTCCTTCAATCTACATAAATGATTTTTGTGTACTTCTATTGTATGATAAGAGTACAGACATAATTTTGTATTTAAAACAATTTTCACATTGAAGCATAAGGAATTGTCATATTGCTTGGAAATGAGAAGACCTGACTCCATAATATTCCACTTGACAATATTGCATCTTCATGCCCCCTATTGCCTTTCCTTCTGTTGGATCATTTCCCCAGGACAAATGCTCAGAAATGGAACTTGATGTGTCACAGAGTGTTAACCTTATTTTGATCCTGGTGACAGAACATCCTATATTGTTTTCCTAAAGAGTTTATCAGTATTAATTGTTTGTGTGCTGTGATTTATTTTCTTATCTCCTTAAAACAATTGGAGCATTGATGAAGAATGCATAAACTTGATATAGATAAGTAATCTCTGGGCTGAAAAGTAGTGAATAGGTTGGGTTACATGGCTATGTAACCCCAGTTATTAAATGTAGGTCTATGGTTCTAGCCTACTAGATGTGATGCTCATATTGTATGGTTAAGGAGTGTGTACATTATCTATAAATGACCAGCTCAGTCTCGGGGCTTACAAGGCTGCAAGTGTTACCAGAGTGCAGACTTGTTTACTGAGTCCTGCTGATCACTTGGTCACCTCCTCAAGAGCCCTCTTGCTCTTAAAGGAACCTGCCAGGAGATGCAGATGCCTGAGTGGGCTTAACTCCTCAAATTCTAGCTCAGTGTGTGGAGTCCAGGAGGAAGGATGTCAACTCTTCTTCGTTATTATTAGTCTTGGGATACAGAAAGTTCTAGGAGCCTCTATGTGGGGGGTGAAGGGGAGTGATAAAGTAAGTAGTAAATGTTTAACAAGCTTTCAAAGAGTTTTGCATATACCAAATCATCCAATTATCAACTCTATGAGGGAAGTATAGTCATTATTCTCATTTTACAGATGAGGAAACTGAGGTACAGAATGGTTAAATAATGTGCCCAGGAAATGCAGTCAGTAGGTATCAGAACCAGAGTTTATTTATTTTTGAGACACAGAGAGAGACCAAGCATGAGCAAGGGACAGTCAGAGAGAGAGGGGGGCACAGAGGGATAAGGGAGCACAGAATCTGAAGCAGGCTCCAGGCTCTGAGCCATCATCACAGAGTCTGACTCAGGGCTCAAACCCATAAACTGTGAGATCATGACCTGAGCTGAAGTTGGACACTTAAGTTGACTGACCCACCCAGGTGCCCCTTGTTAAAGATTGTCACAGCAGGGGCACCTGGGTGGCTCAGTCGGTTAAGCAGCCGACTTCAGCTCAGGTCATGATCTTGAAGTTCTAGAGTTTGAGCCCCACCTCGGGCTCTGTGCTGACAGCTCAGAGCCTGGGGCCTGCTTCGGATTCTGTGGTCTCCTTCTCTCTGCCCCTCCCCTGCTCACATTCTGTCACTCTCTCACCTTCAAAAATAAATAAACATTTTTAAAAAATCTTCTGTAAGTTAGGTAACCAATTGCAGCTGTCCCAGCAATAAAGGCTGAAATCCATTCAACAGTACCGTGGAAGTCAGACCCATGGTGTTCTTGCTTATAAGGTGTGGGCACAAGACAGAGTGCCAATGGTTCTTTGGCCAGCCCGAGTCAAGATGTGAGATGCACCCTAAGGGCACCAACCTTAGGCCAGATTCTCTAAAACTTACCTCAAACTACTCCCTCCCTCCATCATTCAACTCCAGTCATGCTGGCCTCGTCCCGTTCCAGGAATAGGCCAAACTCTTCCCTTTCTCCAGGACTTTGCTTCATTTTTGAGTATGTTTTAAAGTGCCATTCTTCAGCTTAAATTCAAATACCATGGAGTGGTCTCTCCTGACCACCCCTCTATTTAAATCTGCCTCCACCAATTACTCTCACTGTTACGATTTTTTTCCTTACCACAGTTTGTCATTATCTTCTTCCTTCGTGTGTTTCCTTTTTTACTAGAAGATAAGCACCGTAATTTGTCTCAACACTGCACTACTGATTACCACTACCACTGGGTGAAAACTGAGATATAAGACAAACTTGCTCACCTTTGTCGGTGGAGAGCAAGGTTCCTCAGTGAGGGGGCAGAGCTGGGATGCTGGTGGGTGGCTGTGGGGCAGCATGGGGACATTCCATGAGAGGGAATGTCCTCAGGGACTTGGAAGCTGCCAAAGATATACTTCCTCTAAGTCACACTTGGACACATTCCAGCCTTTGTAGGCTCCTGGCCAGGAGCACCTGCCAGCCTGATGTTTCTTCTTATCAATTTTGCCTGGGTTCTGAGAGTTGCTGGGTGGAATTGTGTCAGTCTCAGGAATAGCTTTGGGAACTTGGGGTTTTTGAGGATCTACTAACAGTGGTTTATGATTTCATTCACAAACAGAAAACGGACTTTAATTAGATTTTCTTCCTCCTGAACTGTTTATGCCAAATCTTCAAAGATTCAGGCTCACTGTTAAAGAAAAAAAAAGTTTTACTCCTCAAAGTTGGGAGCAAAAGATATAAGAAGTAGAAAACTGAGGGTGCCTGGGCGGCTTAGTCAGTTGAGCGTCCAAATCTTGATTTTAGCTCAGGTCATGATCTTGTGGTTTGTGAGATCAAGCCCCACATCAGGCTCTGGGCTGCCAGTGCAGAGTCTGCTTGGGATTCTCTTTCTATGTCTCTGCCCCTCCCCCACCCTGGCACACATGTGTGCGCATGCACGCTCTCTCTCTCTCTCAAGATAAATAAATACACTTTTTAAAAAAAGAAGCTAAACTGTGAGGAAGTCCAAAAAGTACTATTTTATTATCGTTTCCTTAGTTTAAAAAAGAACCACCTAAAGTGTAGGAATTAATCAAAAAACAGGCCCCCTGGAAACAGCTGTGAGGAAAAGGCTGAACAGAGGGCAGTAAAAAAAGCTTTATTCCAGAAGTGAATCTCTCAGTGTAAGAAATGCATCAAACTACTGCAGGATAACAAGACATGAGAGCTTATTTATTTAGTTGAGTCAAGAGTCATAATTTTCTTTTGACCTCTGAGCAAAATGTAATGTATTCTAGCATTCAGGACTAATACTCAAAGAAGCCAGAGGGCAGAAAACAGCATTGGATGAGAATGAGGTCCTCTGGTTACTGTACTGGTGGAGCGGATGGCAAGGGGAAGGTTGGGACATTCTCTGGTGACCATTGTTCTCCGCCTCTCGGCCCCACTGTCTTCCTGGCTCCAGGCCCCAGCGGCGGGCCCTCCCCAGCCACCACCACCCTGGCTCATTGTTCCCTGGTGTCAGGTTGGGCCCAGCCCATGGGAAACACTAGCAGAAGCCTGCAAGTGGAAGGGGAGAGAGGTTCGGTGTTCATTTGCCCTCTCCTCTCCCCGTCGTGGTCTGTTCCTCCGTGGCAGTGGTCATGTCCTCAGCAGCGGATGCACAACCGGGGAGCTGGCTAGTTCCCCCCTTGGTTCCAGGACAGCCAGCAGTCTGTGTCCTAATAAGCCCTCCGAGGCGATTCTGATTCTCTCTGAAGTTTGAGAACTGCTGATGTATGGCCACAGTTCCTGGTAGGCAGGCCTTCCTCTGCAGTCCCGACTCTTACTAGCCTCCAATAATTCTCTTCCCTTCCTCTGTTTTTCAGGTCTGGGGGTAGAAAGGGTTTCTCTGCACAATTAGCACTTCAGTAGCTCTTGTCAGTTGCCTTATCCCTGCCTGTTACTGCCTGTGTAAAATCTCTTCAGTTAAGTCGTTTGAGTGCACAGCCTGTCTCCTGCTGGGAGCGTGACTGATACACTGAGGCACCGACTGTGGGCAAAGGCTGGAAACCAGAGAGTCCACAGATAACGATAGCATGGTCAGATCAGGACAGCGGGGTGGGGAATGCACAGGAGTGAGCCTCTGCCATGTGCCAGGCATTGACCCATTTAATGCACATGAGCACCCTAGAGGCGGGTATCTTTTGTGTTTTATTGAGTCATCTGAGCCAGACTACACCTCTGTCACAGAGTAGGCCAATTCCTCTTCCTGGTCAAGGGGACTTTTTGCTCTCAACATCCTCACAAGGATCACTTCTTCACCCCTTCAGCCATCATGAAGTTGTTAGCAGCCTGTAGCAAGGGCATGGGGATGGGGAAGGTTGGTATGCCATTTAGGAGTTGTGCGATCTAGGGCAAGTGGCATGACCTCTCTGAGCCTCAGGTTCCTCTCTTGTAAATAAGGATATCAATGCCTGCTCTGTGGTGTGTTAGGAGGGTTACACAAGGTGACCTATGTGGAGCTCCTAAACCACATCCAGCACAGAGTAGGAGCTCTGTAAACCTGAGTGTCTCTGTCTTTCCCACAAAGGTGGTCCAGGGGAGAGAATGTGATTGACTAAGTGAATCATGTTATACTTTTAAAATAGATTTTAGCCTGGGAGTATGATAACCCCAAGGAAAAGGTACTTCCAAGAGGTAGAATCCTCAGGAAGCCAAGAGGACTTTTCTAAGCCCTGTAAAAACGTGGCCAGTTCTTGAGGCTTGCTGAGCAAAAGGCAGGTCTGGCTGCTGTATAAAATAGCTTATTTGTCTTTTAAAGTAAGTTATGCTCAGGGGCGCCTGGGTAACTTAGTCAGTTGAGCGTCTGACTCTTGATTTTGGGTCCAGTCATGATCCCAGGGTCTTGAGATTGAGCCCCACATCAGGTTCCATGCTGAGCATGGAGCCTACTTGAGATTCTCTCTTTCTCTTTCTCTGCCCCCTCCCCAGCTCATGCACACACACACACACACACACACACACACACACACACACACATGAAATTATAACAAAAATAAGTAAGTTATGTTCTGGAACTTGCCCCCAATCTGTCTCCTGAACTCTCCCTGCCTCCCTGACATGGTGGTGAGCAGAGGAAGGCAGTGTCAGATGGGGATCTGGAGGAGGAGTGGGTCATTGGCATTCTCCTAACATGACTTCTCAAGCCTGGCTCCTTCTGTGTGAAATAGCACCGCCCTCACCTGGGCTACCTCCTGCTAACTCCACTCAACCACCATCCCACACACCTATTCCTGGGCCCCAGCTGGTCCAGACAGACTTAGTTCCCCGCCTTCAACACTCCCCAGTCTCCTGCATTTCTCAGTTGCCATGGTTGCCATAGGCATGGGGATCTGTTTCCTCCCCAAGGGTAGGCATCTTGCTCATTTTGTTTATCTCTGTATCACAGGCCCAGCCCAGAGCCTGGCACACTATGGAGGCTCAGTACTCCCAGCTGGCCAGTGGTGTGTTTAGGAGCAGCTCTGGGATAGAACTTGCCTTGGTCCTGCCCTGCCTCCCATTGTTGCCTGGTTGAAGTACATACACATTTGTTTCTACTACAAACATTTGCGGAGTACTTGTTGGGTTCCATTCTGGATGCTGGAGGTGCAGGAGTTGATCAGATGCAGCTTTCCTGGGGCCTGGAGGCTAATAGGGAGGATGGCTGTGTGCCTGGACAATGCTAATACAAAACAGAAACCCTCAGTGGCCCAAGAGAGGACCTGTGTTATGGGGAGATCTGAGGAAGAGGAGGTGACTCCTCATTGGGATCAGGATGCTCTCTTTCCTTCTTGCCTGGGAATGTCTTCCTGGCAGTTACAGCCCCCACTTCTGACCTAGCAGTAACTACTGGGGTGAGGTGGAGCGATCCTGCGTAAGCCCCCTTACCCCATGGTTCCTCTGCTCATGGGGCTCAGTCCTGCATCATGACTTCTTAAAAAACACTGCCCTTCACCACCCAAGGAAGTGTTGTAGAAATCTAAAACAAATGGGTTCAGAAATCTAAATGTTTTAGAAATCTCAGTCAAATAGGAATCCATTTGATTGGCATAGTGTTTGGAAGATTTGCTGGCAAGGTCAGGGATGCTGAATATCCTGCAAATCCTGGGATAGTCTGGCTCAATGGAAAACTGCACATGACTCTCAAGTGTCCTGCCTGACATTCACGTAGGTAAAAACACTTCCTTATAATGCTTGGAGCCTAAAACCTAATCCTGCTTAATATGTAAACACAAAAGTATTTTCTGCTCGATTTTAATAAACACTGGATTTTCCAGGGTTACAACTATTATGTAAATCAAAGAAGAATGTAGTTTGTTTTGTTTGGCACGTCGCCAAGGGTTGCTCAAGGTGTTGGAAATCATGTTACTGTTGGCAACATTGTCAGAGTTGATGCTCCATTCAACTTGCCTTAACAATCTACCTTTACAACTGCGTATTTGTGTTTATTTAATCCTAATTTTTAAATGCCAAAAATAAAGAAAAAGTGTTGGTAATATGCATATTTTAAAGTAAACATAGCAGAGATTACATGCAGTTGCTAAGGAGAGGTAGGCAGTGAGATGGTAATTGGACAATGGGAGCCTGGGAGCTCTTTTACGTAGAGAGGTCAAGGAATCCTTTCTGTAGAGGTGATGGATGTTGAAGCCAAAGGAGCACCAAGACCCAGCTGTGCAAAGGCCCTGAGGTTGAAATAGCTGGGCATGTCCTAGTAGCTGTCAAAACACCAAGCACCCAGAGCACAAGTGAGCAATGGGTGAGAACAGCAGGAATCAAGGCTTGAGAAGTGAAAAGGGGCCTAGAGACCACAGTAAAGATTTTATTGTCTGAGGAGTCATTGAGGGGTATGAAGTAGGGGGTGGCCTGGCCAAAATGATATTTTAAAAAGATGAGGCTGGGGGCGCCTGGGTGGCGTAGTCGGTTAAGTGTCCGACTTTCACTTGGGTCATGATCTCGCGGTTCGTGGGTTCGAGCCCCGCGTCGGGCTCTGTGCTGACTGCCAGCTCAGAGCCTGGAGCCTGTTTCAGTCTGTGACTCCCTCTCTCTCTGACCCTCCCCTGCTCACGCTGTCTCTCTCTCTCCTAGAAATAAATAAAAAAATATTAAAAAAAATAAAAAATAAAAAGATGAGGCTGCAGGCCTGGGCCAGCGAAAGTGCAAGTTGAGCCTGGAATATTTTGCAGTGCCAGACGGCAAATAAGTACTCGGGAAGAGATGGGGATGTTTCCAAAGCCCTGGGAGCCAACTTGAAAGAGCTCCCAACTGGAGTATCTGGGTGGCTCAGTCAGTTAAACATTCAACTCTTGATCTCAGCTCAGGTCATGATCTCACAGTGTGTGAGATCAAGCCCCACATCAGGCTCGGTGCTGGTGGTGCGGAGTCTGCTCGGGATTCTGTCCTACTTCTCTCTGCCCTTTCCCTACTTGTGCTGGCTCCTCCCGCCCCTCAAAATGAAGAAATAAATTTAAAAAGAAAAAGGAAGGAACTCCCAATGACTAAATCCAGGACAGTTGATACAACAAAATACTGATAATAATGAATTATATCTCATAAAATAAGATAAATACCTGTGTATATACTAAAAAGCAAACAAACAAATAACTGGAATGAATCTTCCTTAAGGAGATGAATTAATTAATATAGGAGAAATGACAGATGTAGAAAAATAATCATTTGACAAACACTATACTAATAATTTGTACTTGATCTTAGCCAAAAGGCCGAGAAACAATATACACTAATAATTTGTGCGGGAAAGAGTCATCAACCAATACTAAATTTAGTGGGCAAAAGTATGATGAGAAAGAGGATTATGTGCATAGTTTCAATAATTTCCCACAAGATTCAAGTTACATGGGGGAAAACTCATAAATTTACAGAGGAGAAACCTGGGGACATCCCCTTACCTGAATGATCACTAGTAATGGAGAAATATACACCATGTGTTTTCTGATAAAATGACCAATAAGGACACAGGATCACTTCTGTGGTGTTCTTGCCCCAAATGCATGACTTGAAATTAATCATGAGTAAACATCAGACAAATCCAAATATAGATGCATTCTACAGAATAACCAGCCTGTATTCCTCAAAGGTGTCAAGGTTACAAAAGACACGGAAAGACTGAGAAACTGTCTCAGATTGGTAGAGGCTAAGGAGACAGGACAACTAAATGCATAATGGGTCCTGGATTGGATTTTGGAGCAGAAAAAGGACAGTGATGGGAAAACTGGTGAAACTTAAATAAGGTCTATAGATTAGCTCATAGGACAGTGTAAATTTCTTAGTGTTGATGATTATTCTGTGGTTATGTAAGATGGGGAAGCTTGGTGATGGGTACAGTGGAACTATTTTTGCAACTTTTGAATAAGCATGGAATTATTAAAAAATAATTATTTTATTAAAAAATAAAAAGTTAGATGTAATAAATGAATACATTTTAAAAATCACACACACATACAAATTAGGTTGGCTGCTGTGTGAAGAGTGGGTTACAGTGGGCAGGAGTTAAGGCAAGAAAGAAGTTAGGAGGCTTTTGCAGGTGAATGAAAGGTGGCGATATATCTATAATATATTATTTTATAATCTGTATCAATATATTAATAAATATATTTATTGTGTATAATATCCTTATGCCAATTACTACATTGTCTTAATTACTGTAGCTTTGTAGTAGTTTTTAAAATTGGGGGAGCGGCTGGGTGGCTCAGTCAGTTAAGCGTCCGAATTCAGCTCAGGTAATGATCTCACAGTTCATGGGTTTGAGCCCCATGTCAGGCTCTGTGCTGACAGCTCAAAGTCTGGAGCCTGCTTCAGACTCTATGTCTCCCTCTCTCTCTGCCCCTCTCCCACTCACAGTCTGTCTCACTCTGTCTCTCAAAAAAATAATGTGAAAAAATTTTTAAAAATCAAAATAAGAAATAAAATTGGGGAGTGCGAGTCCCCCAACTAAAATATGTATTTTAAAGACAAAGCCGGCAAGACTTGTTTATTAATTTTATGGGAAGTATGGAAATATTATAATCTTTGGGGCTTTTTGGAAACTTTGCCCTTTGGAAACCGGGTTAGCCAAAAAAGAGGAATAACCAGCTGAGGAATACAGGCTGGTTATTTCCATCTTCTTGGTGGATCTTTGGGGGTCATGGAAAATAAGCCATTTCCCTAAGTGGATGATCCTGAGAAGGGTCACCTTTGCAGGCAGTCAATGCAGAGAAATGGTAGATCTTGTTTCCTTGTTGTTTGGAGAGCTTAGCAGGAGAGAACAAGTGCTATGTACCATTTTAGTGTTTACCTGTTGTTGGTAGAAACCAGTCCTGGAGAGCAACGCACGGCCCCTCTGTGCTGTGGATTTGGGTAGAGCTGCTCTGTTCAGTGTAGTGGCCCCTGGCCAGATAGATGCAACTACTGAGCTCGTACAAGGTGGGTAGTACGACTGAAGAACTGAATTTTCATTTCATTTCATTTCATTTCATTTCATTTCATTTCATTTCATTTCAATTTACGCCTAAAAACTGAAATTTGGCTCAGTTAGGAAATGTTTAAATATGTTTAGAATGATTTGAGTATATGATATACTTTTTCAACTGTGAGTTTCATAAAATATATAGATCAGGTATTTCTGATAAAAATTGATCATGAAATTTTCAAGCAGAGATGCGTTGTAAACATAAAATATCTGCCAGATTTAAAAGACTTAGTGTGAAAAAAAGAATACAGAATATTTCATTAATAATTTTATGTTTCTTACATATTGAATTCATAATATTTTGGATATATTGGATTAAATAAGATAATTTATTAATATCATTAGTTCCTCTTAATTTTTAATGTGGCTACTAGAAGATTTAAAATTATATTCTGGATTACATTGTATTTCTAGTAGGCAGTGCTACTCTCGATGTTTTATGATGAGTGCCCTTTGCCACCTTCAACTACAAAGATAGTCACACAACAAAGGAACTGTAGTGACTTTCACCATTGAGATCTAATGTTCTAATTAAGTGGAGGCTATAAGTGAGATTTAAAATAATTTTTAAGCTTATTTATTTATCTTAGGAGAGAGACAGAGAGAGCAAACAGAGGAAGGGCAAAGAGAGAGGGAGAGGGAGAACCCCAAGGAGGTTCCACACTGTCAGCGCAAAGCTGGAAGTGGGGCTCGAACTCATGAACTGTGAGATCATGACCTAAACTGAAACCAAGAGTTGGGCGCTTATCCTGGTTGCTTAACTGACTGAGCCACCCAGGTGCCCTTATAACTGAGATTAATGAGGAAAAAAAGCTTGGCCCGGGCGCTAGAGGGCACTATGCCCACTTCTCCTGTCTTTCAAGTGTCCTCTTGACAGCCCCTGTCTGCCTTCGGACACCTTCTCTTTTTGCAGGGAAAGGAGGCAAAGTTCTGCAGTCAGAACTCAGTCAACTATGGGCGCCTGGGTGGCTCAGTTGGTAAAGTGTCCGACTTCGGCTCAGGTCATGATCTCACAGGTCGTGGGTTCAAGCCCCATGTCGGGCTCTGTGCTGACAGCTCAGAGCTCGGAGCCTGCTTCAGATTGTGTGTGTGTGTGTCTCTCTCTGACCCTCCATTGCTCATGGTGTCTCTCTCTCTCTCAGAAACAAATAAAACATTTAAAAAAAAAAAGAACTCAGTCAACTTCTGTCTCTCCTTTTCCTTGTACCCTCCCTGCCCTTCCTACTCTACCTACCATCAACCTTCTCTGGAAAAACAGGGGAAAGAAACTTTAAACAGGAATTGGTAAGCTTTTTCTGTAGAGGATTAGAGAGTACATACTTTGGGCTCTGTGGCCATAGTCTCTGACAGAACCATTCAATTCTGCTGTTGTAATGTGAAAATAGCCACAGACAACATATAAACAAATGGGCAGGGCTGTGTTCCTATAAAACTTTATTTATGGACCCTGAAATTAGAATTTCATGTTATTTTCCCATGTCATGAAATACTCCTTTTTTCCCCCCAACTCTTGCAAAACATAAAATCCATTCTAAGCTCACAGGCCATACAAAACCAGCCTGCCAGGATTTGGCCCTCATATCCTGATTTGCTGACACTTCTCTTAAGTCTAAACAAAGAATGTAATGAATTACCCTTTTGGGAATACTAGGGCAGAGCGATCTTTTCATTTCTTCACCTGACAGCTCAGTCCCAGCCAATAGTAAGTGCTCAGGACTCTGCCTGAGTGATTGAAATTTCTGGAGTCCTGTCAATGTAGGAATGTTAAACGCTGAAAATCATCGGAAGACCTGCACAACAATAAGACTTCTGTGCAGTAATCGCTCAGGTCTGGGAGAGGTCTTCCTGCCCTGAGTCCTATACTTTAAAGACCCTGCTTAGGCCCAAATTTGGCTTTGCTGTCTTTGAGAGTTGAAGAATCCTTCGGGCAATGGGGACATGCCTACTTGGAAACTAACCCCATTTTCCATGTTTCAGGTCTTGGGACTCCATAATTCATTGCCCAGATGACCTCAAGTCCATTTTTACACTGGCGTGGACTCTTCCCTGGGCCTGTTCTCTTGTGCAGAGACCACATTGCCAACATGCTAACACCTGGCCCCAAGGGATGGCCAAGGGACAGCTGCCTCCAAGATAAAACAGAGTTTGGAAGCATGGTCTAGGGCTTGTGTGTGCTGAGAGTGAGAAGGAAAGGGGGTGGGCCTGGGACAGAGGGCCAGGACGGCTTCTTCTACCTTGCCATATTAGGCATTGAATTCTAAATCTAAACCTGGCTTTCCAGATAGTTATGAAGGTGCATTTGTCATGGCAACAGGATAAGACATATTTTAATTAGCAATGAGTTAGTTTGATTTGTAACTTAAATATTTACACATAAAGTATACGGACCTCCATTTGTATCCTCACCCTAAACTTTGAAAATGTTAGGGTGGGCCTGTTTCTACAGTTAAGATTTTACTTTAAAACGGGGGTCTCCACCCCCGTTTTAAAGTAAAAAGAGTAGGTGGAGTCAGTAGTATGATAAAGCTGGTTTGTTCTGGGTGTGAGAATCTGTTGTGTATGTTTTCCCAACTCTGTGTTTAGAGATGCAATGTGAGTTCCTTAAGGTTGGCCAAGTAGGAGCATTTACACAGCGGAGATGGTAAATGCTGCAATCAGAGCTTTTTTGTTCGTTTTGCAAACTGGTTGTTAAACTGGTTGGAAATTGAGGTTTCCCAGTAAACCTCATCCTGTACAACTGTCCGCTGTCTGTAACAGAGTCTAGCTTGCCCTTTCCTTGCCCCATATAGAATCTCTCCTCACTTCTTATCCTGAGGACAGCAGACCTGGAGAGATTCCCTCCAAGAGATATGTTCAGCAGACAGGTGTGACTGTGACGGTGGATACTGAATCATTCACTCATTTGTAAAGATTTCTGAAATAAGCCAAGTTCCTGCTTGTCCTGAGCCAAATATCTGAGCAGTGCCATGCTCCGATTCTCAGAGCTTCATCTCTGTGGATGTCTCACTTCAAACTGTTGCCCCTGATTTCTGATCAGCTCTAGCAAAGCATGAACATTCCCACTTGCATACCTTATGTTTGCAGAATACTTCTAAATTCAGATAAACACATAGCATTTTCATGGTTAAAATTCAGACAAACACTTTTTGCATGGTTAATCCTGGATTCCTTTCCCTGAAAGTACCAGTAGTAGCAAAAGGTATGGTGTTCTCCTCCTATTTTGCATGCCTGCCCTCTGATGGTGAATCGGGGGAAACACAGGAAGATTCATTTCAAAGTCCTAGATCCTGGAAGACGGGTTCACAAACTCAGCCATCTGCTGGCTTAGGCAGGAAACGCAGAATGAAGGCAGAATGTGAGAACAGAGGGGTGGGATGAACTAACTGGAGGACTCAGGCCCTATCTAAAATGACCTGACTCACTCACTCAGGGTTGAAGGCTATTTCAAAGACTTGGAGTCTAGAAGAGAGGACATAGCCTAGAAGCCTACAGGTAGATGCCTTTCTTTTGACCTTCAGGGTGCTTCAAAGTAGTTGCATAATTTAAAAAATTTATTTCCAGTTTTTTTGTAATATCTGAATATTGGGGAACCCCAGGCTCACACTACCACGTGGCAACAATCCAGAGATATGACTGTTAAGAAAAATTTTGAAAATGGCAAATGACATTCAAGAGCAAGTTACTTGATTTTCCCAAAGCAGGAATTATCTCTATGACACCCCCAAAAGACATGGCCATATGTTTAATGCTTTAGAAGTTCTAGACATAGGGAATTCATTATTTTTTATTTGCTTTTAATTAAAAAAATTAATATTTATTTTTGAGAGAGAGAGAAACAAAGTGTGAGTGGGGCAGGAGCAGAGAGAGAGGGAGACACAGAATCCGAAGCAGCTCCAGGCTCTGACATGTCAGCACAGAGCCCAATGCAGGGCTTGAACCCAAGAACTGCAAGATCATGACCTGAGCAGAAGCTGGATCCTTAACTGACTGAGCCACCCAGGTGCCCAGCTTTTAATTTTTTATTATGTAGTATTTCGTACAAATAAAATCACACATACACATATTATAAGGTATAGAGAATAATCAAATAATTATTGTCTCTAAGAAATAGAACATTAGCAATACTTTTGAAAGCTATCTGTGCCCTATCCCAGCTGAATCCTCTCTCCCTCCACTGAGGGTAGATGCCACCCTGACTGTTTATTATTCCCTTGCTAAACTTTTAGTTATTCTGAGAGTTATTCTAATAATTTGTTTATTGTCACTTGGGGTTTTTCTATGCAATCATTTCATTTGAGAATATTAACTCACATTTTTTCCTGTCCGATCCTTATATCTCTTATTTATTTTTCTTGACTTATTATACAGATTAATTTCTCTGATTCAATGTTGCCAAGAGGTGGTAATAGTAGGGGCATTCTTATTGCATTCTTGATTTTATTTTATTTTATTAAAATTTTATTATATTATGAGTGGGGGAAGGGCAGAGAGAGGGGGAGACACAGAATTCAAAACAGGCTCAAGGCTCTGAGCTGTCAGCACAGAGCCTGATGTGGGGCTCGAACCCACCAACCGTGAGATCTGACCCAAGCTAAAGTCAGACGTTTAACCGACTGAGCCACCCAGGCGCCCCACATTCTTGATTTTAAAAACTGCTTCTGTTTCATTCTTAACTATAATGTTTGCTATAAGTTTTGATAGGCACTTCTTATTAGGTTAAATAAGTTCTCTCTTATTTCTAGTTTGCTAAGAAGCACATTATGAGTGGGTGTGGAATGGATCAAATGAGCTTTTTCTGCAACTATTAAGGTGATCATATGTTTAACTTTTTATTAGAGAGACTTTTAAACTTATATAAAAACAGAGAATGTTATCATGAATCATCATGATTCATCATCCAACTTCAACAATGATCAGTTTTCTGCCATTCTTGTACTATCTCTTCTCTCTACTCTTTTTTTGGCTTGGGTATTTGAAAGTAATTCCCAGGCGGCATATCATTTAATCTGTAAATGTGAGGGTGCACACCTCGAGCAGATAAGGACTTTTAAGAAGCAGAGCCACGACAGCCATGATTACCTCCTATAATAGTAATTCCTTAATATCACCTCATATTCAGTCTGAGTTCAATTTTTCCTGACTTTCCAAACTATTAAAAAATTCTTTTTAGTGTTTATTTATTTTTGAGAGACAGAGACAGAACGCCAGTGGGGGAGGGGCAAAGAGAAAGGTGGACACAGAATTTGAAGTAGGCTCAAGGCTCTGAGCTGTCAGCACAGAGCCCAATGTGGCATTCGAACCCACTGACTGTGAGATCATGATGTGAGCTGCAGTCGAATGCTCAACTGACTGAGCCACCTAGGTGCCCCTCCAAATTATCTTTTTTTAAGTTGATTTATTTTGAGAGTAAGAGAGAAAGAGCAAGTGAGCATGAGTGCTGGATGGGCAGATAGAGAATCCCAAGCAGGCTCCACGCTCCAGAGGGAGCCTGACATGGGGCTCACAAATGACCCTGCAATCATGACCTGAGCCAAAATCAAGAGTCTGACGCTCAGCTGACTAAGCCACCCAGCCTCCCTGATTATCTAAACTATTGTAATTTTCCTCTATATTTATTTAACTAGGATGCAAAAAAAGTACATCATTTCATTTGGTTAATATGTTTCTTTTCTTTTTTCCCCTTTAGCCTCAGAGATAGAAAAACTCTCCTCTCTTTCAAACACTAGTCCCATAGTTAATTTGTTTCTTGAATCTCTTTTAGCCTATTAAAGTTTTGTTTTCTTTTTAAAAATGCTATTTATTTGATGAAAACAATCATTTGTGCTATAGAATTTCTTGCCTTCTGATGTATTTGATTTAATTTTTGACCTGTTATTTTACATGTTATTCTATACCTTGTATTCCTGAAGAAAAATAATTAGAACCAAAGATTTCATTAGATTTAGGCTTTTCCTTTTCCTTTTTAAAAATGTTTAAAATTTTGCAATATTTATTTGGCAAAATTCCTCTGTACGTGGTGCTGTGCACTTTCTATTGTATCACATCAGGAGAGAAATAATATCTACTTGTTTCACTTTTAGTGATTGAAATACTGATCATCTGCCTCTGATGGTGCCAGCCTAATCCATCCCTTATAAAGTTTCCCATCTTCCTTTCACCCAGTGCTTTTGGCAGACATTGTTGATCATTATCTGTGGCAGTGATTTCATTAGAGATTGCGAAATAGTTATTTTCTAAGTCATTAACTGTTCCTACATTTATTAGCTGTGATTCTTCTATAAAGAAGAACTTTCATCAATTATTTGGTTACCCTGAAAAACAGTCTGAAGAGGGAAGAAGAGATAAATGTTTGATTCTTCTCTTTTATGCCAATTATGAGTTGGCATCCTATCAACCTCTAAAGACATTAATGATGGCATAAAATTATTGTTATGAATCAATGAATACATTTGTTGTGTTTTTTAAAGTATATTTTTACATAATGGTGTGTCTCGACCTACTGAAATCATTATTATTTCTGATGCTCAAATTATCCCATCTTTGGTCAGTGGAAATTCCTTCAAGTTGGCTCCAATGTGCTATTGATGTGCCCCCAGGAGTCTTTGATACAAGTTCTTTGATTTCTATTATGACAAGATGTACCTCACTGTTTTTGTGTATTTACTTTCACAGATGTAGGACAATTATTTGCCCAAAAAGTTTTGGTTCTTTTTAATAATATTAAAATAATATTTAATAATATTGGGGCACCTGGGTGGCTCAGTTGGTTAAGCATCCGACTCTTGATCTCGGCTGAGGTCGTGATCTCACAGGTTGTAAGATCTAGCCCCGTATTGGGCTCTGTGCTGACAGTGTGGAGCCCACTTGTGCTCTCTCTCTCAAAATAAGTAAATAAACTTTAAAAAAATAAAGGGTAATAATATTTAGAGACCATAATATTGGGGTTAGAGGTGTATTTATTGATACTACATCTTTCTTTTTTAATGTTTATTTCTTTTTGAGAGAGAGAGAGAGACAGAGTTCGAGCAGAGGAAGGGCAGAGAGAGAGAGAGGCAAACACAGAATCTGAAGCAGGCTCCAGGCTCTGAGCTGTTAGCACAGAGCCTGCCGCAACCTTGAACCCACAATGGTGAGATCATGACCTGAACCAAAGTTGGACGCATAACCAACCGAGCCACCCAGGTACCACATACTACCTCTTTTTAAAATACCAATACTGATATTACAACTAAAAACAAGACACCTGAATGCAGTTTTGATTACTTTTGTTTTGTTTTGTTCTGGCCTTTTAGTTTATCTGCATATGAGGATATGCAGTCAATATAGTATGTTTACAGTCACTTGGAATAATTCTGTGTGGTTAGACTCCCAATTTGATATAGAGTTAGGTTGCTTTGTTTTAGTTTTTACTTTTGAGAGGTTGCTTTTTATTTTTCTAATCAATTTTCTGTTTTAATTATGTAAAACATTTACATGATTCTAAAGCCAAACCAAAGTTAAAAAACAAAATTCAGGGTGCTTGGGTGGCTCAGTTGGTTAAGCAACTGACTCTTGGTTTCTTGTCATTTGTGAGTTTCAGTTCCTTTGTGTTGATAGAGCAAAGCCTATTTGGGATTCTTTCTCTCCTTCCCTCTCTCTGCCCCTCCCCTGCTCTCTCTGTCTCTCTCTCAAAAATAAATAAACTTAAAAAATATTTTAAAAAAATTAAAAACTCTCATAACTCAACTGAGTAAAATTTATTAAAAATGTCTTAATGTTTATTTTAATTTGGGGGGGGCAGAGAGAGAGGGAGACACAGAATCTGAAGCAGGCTCCAGGCTCTGAGCTGTCAGCACAGAGTCCAACGCAGGGCTCGAACTTAAAATCTGTGGGGTCATGACCCCAGCTTAAGTTGGACGCTTAACTGAATGAGCCGCCAGGCACCCCTCAACTGAGTAAAATTTTACGATCTTGTAGACTATATTCAAAGATTCATGAATTGAGTATCATCCAATTTAGCAGATAGAAAGGAGCTCTGAGGAGCTATACAAAATAAAAGACTTTTGTAAGCAGAAAGGAGCAGGAACAAGGGTGTTAGAGTAGACCCAAAAGTGGATTGGTTATTGCAAGATTACTTTCCTCTAGGTGTTGGCTCAGGTTCTCTCAGGCAGATTACCTAACTAATGCTAATGAAGTGATTCCTGAATGATTGGTTTACGATTCCATTCCTGGGAAAGCCAAAGTTGTAATTAAGTTTCCAGTGATATGGGGCTTAGCATAAGTGACTCTATTTCTGGTCTGTTGTCCTCTTTTTAACACCATAAAGTAAGGAACATTCAGAGAAGTCCAGCTTCTAGCTCATCTGAGCCCATCTGTTGTCTCCATCCCTTTTTATAGGACCATTTATTACCAGTTTTGGTTTATCTGTTCATTGCTGTAATGATTACTGACACTAAGTACCCAGAGTTAGGCCAAACTTTATAGGTTAAGAGTACACTGCCCCACAGACTGGCCATACTTTGGACACCAACCACAAGCTAGGGAGTTTCCAGGGCCACCCACACTTCTGAATAACTGGCTACATTTGAGATTTTTCATGACCTCACCCCACCCAGGTTTGATAATTTGCTAGAGTGACTCACAGAACTCAGAAACGGCTATATTTATAATTACAGTTTTATTATGACAAAAAGGATACAAATCAGAATCAGTCAAAAGAAGAGATGCATAGGGTGAGGGCAGGGTGGATCCTAAATGGCCTAGCTTGTGGTGTTTTTCCTTGTGAGGAGTGAGCTCAAGTCACCTTACCAGCACATTGATGTGTAGCAATATGCAGAGTGTTGCCAACCTCACTCACTCAAGTTACACTTTATTAAGTTTTTGTTGGGATTTCATTTCATAGACACGGTTGACTGAATCATTGGCCATGTGATTGAACTCAGTTTTAAGTGGCATTTCCCCTCCCTCCTTCATTCCCCCAGTTTTGGTTGATGTTGCCTGGTTCCAATCATTAACACCTTAATTACTGGGCTGGTCTTTCTGAGTAGCCAGCCCCCATATGGAATCAACATCTTAGCATAAACTATTTAATGGCTTACCATGAGTCATCTTGTAAGTCATCTTATAAATTCAGAGGTGGTCTAAAGGTCCCGATGAATAACAAGGACCCTCCTAGCACTCAGGAAACTGTCAGGATTTAGAAGCTATGTCCCAACAATGGGGGGAAATGACCAGCCAGATTCTTAATTATACAGAAATTACTTATTCATGTTTGCAACTATAAGAAAAAATGTATTATTATTTCTCCTTTAGTATTTTAATTTAATGACTCTATTAATGCTTTATGAATATTGAATATACTTTGAGTTCCTACAATAGATTCAACTTAATAATGAATATATTATATTTTTCATGGATTTCTGGAATTCAGTTTGCCAATATTTTGTTATAATTTTTTTTAATGTTAATTTTTTAAAATTTGAGACAGACAAAGAAAGTGAGAGTGCGTGAGCCCGGGAGAGGGACAGAGGGAGAGAGAGAATCCCAAGCAGGCTCCGTGCTCAGTGTGGAGCCCAAACGGGAGCTCCATCCTATGACCCTGGGATCATGACCTCAGCTGAAATCAAAAGTCAGGCACTCAACCAACTGAGCCACACAGGTGCCCCATTTGTAATTTTTTTGATCTATGTTAACTTTGATTATTTTATCAATATATGCTTTTGGTATCAAGGTTACAATAGCTTCAAGGAAAAAAGATGAGGAGTTTGAAATAGCTGTTCCTTTAGGACTCATCTGTAACTCCATTTGGTCTGATCTTGTGTTTAATTTGGGGGAACATTTTAAACTACCAACTTGACCAGATCAATGGAGCTTGAGGGTGTTACACTGAGCGAAGTAAGTCAGGCAGAGGACAGATACCATATGTTTGCACATATAGGAAGATTAGGAGGAACTTAACGGAGGGCCATGGGGGAGAAGAAGGGGGAAAATAGTTGGGGAGAGGGAGGGAGGCAAACCATGAGAGACTCTTGAATGCTGAGAACAAACTGAGGGCTGATGGGGGTGGGGGGGAGGGAGGTGATGGGCATGGAGGAGGGCACTTCTGGGAATGAGCACTAGGTGTTATATGGAAACCAACTTGACAATAAACTATTTAAAAAAAATAAACTAGACTTGATTTCTTTAATGATTATACATTTATTTAAAATTTCTAAGTCAGTTTTATAAGCTTAGATTTGTTGATGCCAAATGAACAAAACTTTTAGAATCTCTAAAAGTAAGAAAGAGTTTTATTTGATGTTAGGACAGCTGCCTGAGAAACACACTTCTCACAGGGAAGAAAAGGCTATGGAGAACGAACGGTTTTTACAAGGTTATATATACCTTTTTACATATTGTAAAAATTCAAAAGATTATAGATTAACATATAGGCAGAAAGCACAAGTGTTAACATCAAGGAATGCAGGGAGTAATAGCATTAACTGATATCTTAAGGACAAGATGGTTTTCCTTTAGGCCACTCATTTACAAAGCAGCGTAAATGCTTTGTACATTTACATACAATGTATGTTTGGTGAGCCATAAATCAGGCTTTTGATTTAAACAAAGTTTATGTACAGTCACGGTGACTTAGAAAGAAATCTAGGAGCACCATGTGACAGTTTGTTAAGCTTCTGACTTAAAAGAAAAAAAAAATTTTAATGCTTATTTTTTTTGAGAGGGAGAGACAGAGTGTGAGCTGGAGAGGGGCAGAGAGAGAGGGAGACACAGAAACTGAAGCAGACTCTAGGCTCTGAGCTCCACATTCTTAGTCCAGAGCTGGATATGGGACTCGAGCTCACAAGTTGTGAGATCATGAAATAAGCTAAAGTTGTTCCCTTAACCGACTGAGCCACCCAGACACCCAAGCTTCTGAGTCTTGGTTTTAGCTCAGATCATGATCTCATGGTTTCTCAGTTTGAGTGCATCTGGCTCCTTGCTGACAGCGTGGAGTCTCTCTTCCACTCTCTGCCCCTCCCTTGTTTGTGTGCACATGTTCTCTCTTTCTCTTTCTTTCTCTCTCAAAGTAAATAAGAAACTTAAAAGAAAAAAAGAAAAAAGAAACCTAAACTGGCTTCCTTATGCCTCAGGCCATTAGTTTTTTTTCCCATCAAATTTTTCTGGGTATTTAATAATTTCATTTATATTTTCAAATTTACTCATATAATATTGTTGCTAATATCTTCTTATTCCTTTATTTTTAAAGTTTACTTAAATTCTTATTCTTTGAAATAATTTCAAACTTACAGAAAAACTTAAGAATAGTACTAAAGAACTATATCCTTTACTTAGATTTACCTACTGATAATATTTTGCCACATTTACTTTATCATTTTTCTCTCTCTCTGTTATTCCCCCTTGAATCATTTCAGAGTAAGTTGCAGTATCAAACCTTAATTCTTCCGTACCTATTTCCTAAGAATAAGGCACTCTCCTACATAATTATAGGAAATTTAATGAACTCAGAAAATTTAATATTTATCTAAGTGTTAGACTATTTGGCATTATCTAATATATAGATCACATTCCACTTTTGCTAGTTGTTCCAATAATGTCTTCAATAGCAAAAGGGAACAGGATTTGTCTCCCCAGTATATGCCTCTATGGTATAAGGATTGTTTTAGACTGATGATATTTATGTTAAGCAGACAAGGAAAAGTTCTGAAAACTGAGGATATATTATCCTTAAAAAAAATTTTTTTTTTTACATTTATTTTTGAGAGACAGAGCACAAATGGGAGAGGGGCAGAGAGAGACCGAGACACAGAATCCAAAGCAGGCTCCGGGCTCTGAGCTGTCAGCACAGAGCCTGACGCGGGGCTTGAATCCACAAACTGTGAGATCATGACCTTAGTCAAAATAGGACACTCAACTGACTGAGCCACTCAGGTACCTCCTAAGATATGTTATCCTTTTGTAAGAGAAATATACATTTTTATAAGGGAATTCTCTATTTGTAAGGGAAGGAGGACTGAAAATCTCTAGAAGCTCTTATCCATGGAGAAGGCAATGACTTCAGTCTACATAACAACCTTACTCTTGTCTACTGTACTTTTCCAGGTAACCTCCCATAACTGGTTCCCCCTACCTACTGCCCAACATCTTTTGTCTTTAGCTGGAGATGGTATTTAGTAAGGTGATGGTTTGGACGATTTCTTTGGCTAGTTACTCAGTTTTCTTGAGTGTCTCCTGTGTATATAGGAGGTATACATGTTATTAAACTTCTTAGTTTTCTCCTGTTAATGTGTCTTATCAGAGAGGGTCTCAAGCCAAGAATCTAGAAGGGCAGAGGAAAATTATTGTTTCCTACAATAGCATTATTACAATTCAAGATTGCATTTTGTTGTTATCCTTCTCAGATTTTTTTTCACCTGGAATAGTGTGCCTCAGAGATTCCTCCATTTGTCATGACATTTCTGTTATGGAGAGTACATCTTGGTTGTTTTGTAGATGTCTCAAGCTGAATGTCTGTTTCTTCATGTTAAGTAAGGTCAAAGTAATGCATGTTTTTGTAGGAGTGCCATATAATGTTGTTTGCTTCCTAGTGTATAACATTGTAACAGAGCCCAGGTTCCTGTGCTTGGTGCACAGTGATCAGCAACGCAAGAGTTTATTCCAAAGGCTGCCCAAATCTGCGTCCGCAAGGGGGAGAGTCAGGGATTTTTAGACACAAGCTGAAAAGGGTCTAGGTAAAGGGCAAAGCAGCCATTTGACTCAAGATTAGACAAAGGAAGTTGCTAAATGGAGGTGAATGGATTTCATTTTGTTGTGCTCTAAGAGCAGGTAAAACTTGAGCTCCTGAAAAACAGCTAAATTAGCAGTTGGTCACCACTGGGCCAAGCATGAATATCACCTTACAGAAACAAGGTGGCAGATGGCATTCTGAGAATAAGCAGATTTGGGAGGGGGGGAAATTGCAGCTATGCTTATCTGCTCTGTTTATCTTTTGGTTACTGGTTTGAATGTCACCAGTCAAATGATGTTGATTTGTGATGTTAACTTTGATCACTTAGGGTGATATCCAACAGTGTATCTGATATTTCTCCAGTGTAAAGTTACTATTTTACTCTGTATTAAATAAATAATTTGTGGGAGATACTTTGAAACAGTGGAAATACCCTATTCCTCATCAAACTTTCACACGTGTTTTAGCATCCATTATTGATTCTTGCCTGTACCAGTCCTTACTATGATGGTTATAATATAATGATTTTTTAACACCTGCATTCCCCTATATTTATTACTTGGCATTCTATTGTAAAAAGATTTCCCTTTCTCCTCCAGTTATTTATCCTTAGTCCTTTTATATGTCAACAGAATACATAGTTTTTCTTCTTTTATATTTGCAATATTGTTTATTTGTACTTCCTCCAATCTTGCCAGAATACTGTGTATTTTATTAGACCTTTCAAAGGATGAACTTTTTGATTTGTTGGTACCTAGGATTCAGTTTCCCCAGAAGCAGACAATCTGTGACTTACAGATAATTAGTTTGGCCAATGTTCTATGAGCAGAAAAGGCAAACCCATAATCAGAATATGTATCATTTCTAGGAAGGATGAATTTGTTTCTCTCCAGGGTACAAGAGATCCAAGGTAATGAACTTACCATTGAATGCCAGCTTATGTCCTTGAGGGATTATACCATTTCAAGGATTTAGCATTGGTCTGTACCCCTGATGGTCAGGCATTCTGCAGTGTGGGTAGCTAGATCAGCCTTGGTGAAAGGGTGCTCATCATGTCAGGCTACCACGACTAATCCATTCATTCATGAGCTCCTTTGTAAAGACTGAAGTGGCTGAGGACAGAGGCTCACTGGCATTCACTGGATGAGTCATCCTGTCTACCGTCTTATTCAGTGCTTCTTCTGGCACACATGCTTTCTGGTGTGCATTGATGTGGGACTCAAAGATGCACATGCTATGTGCTCATTCCCATAGCTCCATCCACATGCCTCTTCCTCAAATATCCTTGTTTCCGATCTTCCAATCTTGCTCCCTCCAGCCCCTTGACCAAGCAGCCAAACCATTTGCCATTACTTGGCTTCTTCACCCAAGGGCCTTGGGCAATTGTGCCTTAAATTCTGCCCCCTGGGATGATTTCTCTCACCACTCTTTCCCAGGGCCCTTCCTTGTAGCAGCAGTCTGTTTTGGGCTTACATCAACATATTGTGCAGACTTAACCATTATTAGGCCTTTTATTTTGTTTTTCTTTTCTGTTAATGGGTCATAAAGACATCCCCAAGGGGCCATAAATGTGGACTGACGGTGAGGCAGCAGTGCAAGAGAGGCAGGACCTATACCCTGTTGTACACCTTACAACAGATGTGGACCACCTGTTCATCCAATTTACTTGTTTCCTCCATACCTGCTTGCGCCTGATTCCAAATGTATTATTTTCATTGTATAACAGGTTGCAATTTTGTCTGTCTCAGCTTAGGATTGGATAGGCCTGATAAACTGTTCTGGTTTATGATGTTCTATGGTCTCTCAGTTTCTCTCAGGATCCAGTATTCTGCCAGAATCTGTTTTTTGAGTGTCAGATAGTTCTCTGCTGTAGACAGCATGGTCTTGCTCCAGAACTATAGGGGTCTAGGCTCAACTCTCCTCTAAGGACTTACCAGACTCACTCTATAGTGTGTCCTTAAGTGCCTCAGACACCTCTAGCATCACTGAATCATCCAGAACACATGCCCACACAGTAAGGCTGTTTGTACTGCAGCCTGAATGCACTGCAAAGCTCCCTCTTGCTCTACGTCCCACTCAAAACTAGAAGCCTTCCATGTCACCTAACATCGGTTCAGGCAGTATTACCAAGTGTAGTGTATGCTATATCCAAAGTCTGAATCAAGCAGCGTTTTTTCTGGTAGGTGCCACAAAGTTCAATAGCTTGTCCTATGCTTTGGAGAGGATGTTTTCACATATTCCAGACTATGAACTCCGAAAAACTTCACCTTTGAGGCAAGTGTCTGAACCTTTGTTAATGTTATTTTCTACTCTCTGGTATGAACGTATCTTTCTGGGATGTCCAGAGTGCTTGTAATTTCCTAGTCACCATGTCTAATTAATGTGATATCATCAAAATAATGGACTAACCTCAGACTATCAGGATTATCAAGATTCTTACATATTTTATATTGGAAAATTCTAGAGAACATAGGCAGCCACCTCTTTGACCTCAGTCAAAGCAACTTCTTACTAGATCTTTTGCCAGAGGCAAAGGAAACAAAAGCAAACATGAACTATTGGGACCTCATCAAGATAAAAAGCTTCTGAAAAAAAAATGTGGGCCAAGATTTATGCACGTATATATGAGTGTATGTGTGTGTGTGTGTGTGTGTGTGTGTATGTGTGTGATTTTTAAACATTTTTAAAATTGAGATATGTGCAATAAGATTCACCATATCAAATTAAAAAAAAAGATAAAAAGCTTCTGCACAGTGAAGGAAACAATCAACACAACTAAAAGGCAGCTTACAGAATGGGAGAAGGTATTTGCAAATGACATATTGGGTAAAGGATTAGCATCCAAAAATCTATAAAGAACTTATCAAACTCAGCACCCAAAAAATAAATAATCCAGTTAAGATATGGGCAGAAGACATGAATAGACATTTTTCCAAAGAAGGCATCCAGATGGCTAACAGACACACGAAAAGGTGCTCAACATCACTCATCAGTAGGGAAATACAAATCAAAACCACAATGAGATACCACCTCATACCTGTCAGAATCACTAACATTAACAACACAAGAAACAATAGGTGTTGGCGAGGATGCAAAGAAAGGGGAACTCTCTTGCACTGCTGATGGGAATGCAAACTTGTGCAGCCACTCTGGAGAACAGTATGGAGTTTCCTCAGAAAGTTAAAAGTAGAACTACCATACAATCCAGCAAAGGTAAACTATCCTTTATCCAAAGGATAAAAAAATACAGATGCAAAGGGGTACATGCTCCCCAATGTTTATAGCAGCATTATCAACAATAGCCAAACTATGGAAACAGCCCAAGTGTCTACTGACTGATAAATGGATAAAGAAGATGTGGTGTATATATATATATACACATATATATATATATATATATGGAATATTAATCAGCCATCAAAAAATGATGTCTTGTCGTTTGTAACAATGTGGATGGAGTTAGAGTATATTATGCTAAGTGAAATAATTCAGAGAAAGACCAAAATACCATTTTATTTCACTCATATGTGGAATTTAAGACACAAAACAGATGAATATATGGGAAGGGAGAAAGAGGGAAACAAACCATTGGATACTCTTGGCAATAGAGAACAAACTCAGGGCTGATGGAGGGAGGTAGATGGATGATGTGCTAGATGGATGATGGGTATTTATTATGATTAGCACTGGGTGTTGTACGTAAGTGATGAATCACTGGATTCTACTCCTGAAACAAGTACTGCACTGTATGTTAACTAACTAGAATTTAAATAAAAAATTGTAAAGAAAAAAATCTAATTTGTATTATGTTAGCCCCACAAATTGGACATTCTTTGACATAATTGATACTTGTTTAAATTTACCCATTTACCCAATTTCTTTGCCCACTATCCCCTTTAGCATATCAGATCTTTCTTCTGGGATAACTTTCTTTCCTTCTAATGTTCATCCTTTAGTAGTATTTTTGTGAGGATCTACTGGCAATGAATTATCACCATTTTTATTTGCCTGACAGAATCCTCACCATTGCTCCTCTTCCTCTCTTCTCATGAACTGTTCTATTGGATTATAAGATGCATACAATAAAGTGCACAATATTAAGTACATAGTTCATTGAATTGTTCCCAAGCACACACTTCTATTCAGCTCCCCAGAAGCCTCTCTCCTAAACATTTCTGCCTTTACCCACTCCAAAGGTGACCACTCTTCTGACTTCTATCACCTTGGAGTGGTTTTAACTGTTCTTAAATTCTATATAAATGGGATAATATATTATGTAATGTTTTATTTCTGGCCTCCTTCATTCAATGTTTTATCTGTGAGATTCATCTGTATTGTGTGTACCAGTGGTTTTGTTTTGAGTTTTGACAAACTCAAGTTGGTCAATCCCTGTCTTGATACATGGCTTCAGGCTCTATATGTGGCCTAACTAACCCAGAGAAGAGTAAGAATATTTTTGTTAGGAGTTGGGCGATGCACCTGCTTCCATATATCATCTGTCTGCATTACACAGTTCTTTGTGTTGTTTGTAGACAGTCAACCCTTTTCTTGGTATACATATATACTTAGTTTTATTTCTGTAGACCTAAGTGGATGTCATTATATTTACTCTTGAAAAAATTCATTGTTTGTTATCTTTTTGGACCACACTTTTCCTTATAGGGAGAAATGTTGCGCCTTGATTTGAGTTTTAGCCTGGGAAGGAGGGGCCAAGAAACAGTGAGATCAGGTAGCCTGGGCTCCAATTTTAGTGATGTGACAGACAGCAAGTTACTTAACTGTACTGGGCTGCAGCCCTTTTTTTTTTTTTTTTTCCAAGCCCTCTTATTTATAGAATGTAAACTCAGAGGAGTCTGTCTTATTAATTCCAATATATTCAATGGCTGGCTAGTGTCTGACAGTTGGTGCTCAATAAATGCTTGTTGGCTACATGATTGAAGGTAATACCTACTTTGCAGGGCTGTTGTGAGGTTTAGATAACACACATCAAAAACCTAATACAGAGACTGGGGTAAGGGAGGTGCTCAACCAAAGGCAGATATTCATGTCAAAAAATGATTGTTTAGGCCAAGGTGCCTTGTAGTTTCCTATAACTCTAGGATGAGAAAAAACACAAACCATCATTTTGGGTTCTTGTGGATTACTAGGCTTAAACTGTTCATGTTTTCTATGAAGTCCCGCTCTACCTGAGATGCATCTGAACCACCTAGCATTGCACTATCCAATATGGTAGACACAGTCCACATGTGCCTATTTAACCTTAAATCAATTGAAGTAAAAAAATTGCAAGACTCGATAGCCACACTTCAAATGCTCAGTAGCCCCGTGTTACCAGTGGCTGGCATATTGAACAGTGCTCCTTTGGATCATTTTCATCATTGTAGGAAGTCCTGTTGGATAGAAGTGGTCTAGAGTCTGTGGCAGTAAGAAGGAATGTAGTAGAGTATGGGGCAAGACCATCAATTAGGAGGCTGGAGTACAGTTGTGACATGGCATTTTCTCAACTTCTGAAAATGTAAAGGAAGGACAAGCCTTTGGGACATTTTGAAGAAATCAAGGGCAGAACGTAGTGGCAGTGAAGAAGGCAGATAGCACAAAGGCTCTGGAGCTGGACAGCATTGAAATCCTGGCCTTATAGCTCACCAGCTGTACTGACTAGCTACTTAATGTCTCCAAGCTCAGTTTCTCATTTGTAAAATGGGAGTAATACTATTTACCTCACAAGGTGGTTGAGAGCATTAAGTCAATGAGTTGATTACACAGAAAGGCTTAGCACAGGGAGACATAAGTAAGGTACAATATGCTACTATAGTTTTAGCTTGGGTGTCTGGGTGAAGTGGTGATGATTGACAGGATCATCTCTTACTGTACATTTCCTTTATGCACTCCAGAAACCTGTGCCATCTTTCTCCAGAGACCCCAGTGCTACAGATTTCTATCTGAGTCACCCTGACAAGGTCCTAAACATTGTGCTCTTTTCCTGTCAATATGAAACTTGAGGGGCACCTGGGTGGTTCAGTCAGTTAAGCAACTGACTCTTGAATTTGGCTCAGGTCATGATCTCATGCTTTGTGAGATCAAGCCCCACATTGGGCTCCACTCCAACAGCCAGGAATCTGCTTGGGATTCTCTGTCTCTCTCTGTCTCTGTCTCTCTCAATAAATAAATAAACAAATGTAAAAAGCCCTCATTTGACCTATCTTGTGCTCCATTCCCACATGTGCAAGATGACTTAAAATATTGGAGTCAAGTTCAGGTGGGAAAAGGCCAAAACAGTTATATATGTCTCTACCTCCCCTCAATCTAATGTTTGAAGCCCTTCTACAATAAGATCGTCTACAATGGGGTGTCTGGGTGGCTTGGTTGGTTAAGCGTCCAACTTAGGCTCAGGTCATGATCTCATGATGGTTCTTGAGTTCGAGCCCTGTGTCAAGCTCTGTGCTGACACCTCAGAGCCTGAAGCCTACTTCAGATTCTGTGTCTCCCTCTCTCTTTCTCTGCCCCTCCCCAGCTCATGCTCTGCCTCTGTATGTCTGTCTGCTTTTCTCTTTCTCAAAAATAAATAAATGCAAACTTAAAAAAAATAGACTACTACAATTCTAAAATTTTTTTTCAATGTTTATTTTTGAGAGAGAGAGAGAGAAAGAGAGAGAGAGAGAGAGAGAGCAAGCAAGCTGGGGAATGGCAGAGAGAGAGAGCAAAGGAGATATAGAATCTGAAGCAGGTTCTAGGCTCTGAACTGTTAGCACAGAGCTCTATACAGGACTCAAACTCGAGAACTGTGAGATCATGACCTGAGCTGAAGTCGGATTCTTAACCAGCTGAACCACCCAGGCGTCCTTGCACAATTCCACAATTCTAATAGTAACTTCCATATTTGAAGGTCCCCCATGTGGTAGCCCTGTGCCACCCACTTTACGTGAGTTGTCACATGGCCGTATGTTGTCCTGATTTCCCAGAGGAGGAAATTGGGGTTTAGTGAGTTGCAGAAAATCTGTTGTTACCACCTCAGAAGGTAAGAGATAAAAGATTCCTTCAGCTTGGTCATTCCTCTCCTTTCAGCTTCTCTCTGTTTCCTTGGGGTTATCAGCCAGTCAGATCTCAGTACATTTCACTGGAAGTGTGGGAAGAGGACAATGGGGAAACCCTTGCCTGTGAGGCAGCCAGGCTGAAGGTGGAGGTCTTGGGGCAGAGAGGTGGCAGCCAACTCTCTGTAGGGAGAAAAAAAAAAAAAGAGAACAGGGAGTGGCCCTGCCTGGGGTGAGGTTGTGGAACTGTGTGCATTCTCTTATGTCTTGGGCCTAAAAGAGGAAGCTGATCTTTCTAGCATAGGCAGTGGCCGAGGTGATGGGGGTGGTGGAGGTGGCGATAGGTCATATGCTGGTTTCCTACCACTTTAACTCCTGCTCCCATTATATTTCTCTCTACACACTGGTATCTTTGATTCCTCTCAGCAACTATAGTTAGATATTATGTCTGCTTTATGGATATTTAAAAGAAAGCTCAAAGAAGTGAAGCGATTTTTCCATGTAATAAATGGCAGAGTGGGATTTGAACCCCTGACTCTCAAGTTATGTTCCCCTCTGTTTTTTTTTTTTTTTTAATTTAATGAAACTAATACTATTCTTTCTACAATGTGTTACTCCAATTTGGTCTTTTGTAAATTCAAGGAAGTTCCCTGTAACTGTTACTACTTTTTAAAAAGATTCTCTCTCTTGGAACATTTTGTTGAATCAGCTGCATTGAAGACATCTTGCCAGCAGATAGCGACACAAAACCAATTAACTCAGGATACCAGTTTGTGCGTTTGCTGCTGTGTCCGTGGAGGGGTGGGCGTCTGGTTTTCTCTTGAGATTTCTAGGCTACTGGATTCTTTGCCCCTTCTATCTGGGGATCGCCCTGGTTTCCTAAGGCTGTCAGGACAAAGTGCCTGCTTTTAGCCTCACCCAGACCCTTCTGAACTCCTGAATGAGTCCCTGCTTTGTTTACTCCTCCTCTACTCCCTACCTCCTAATCTTCCCAAGTGACTTAATGCTCCGTGTTCTACCCACAGTGCTCTCCCACATTCTGTGCCTTTGTCCCTGCTGGTCACTCTGCCTGGAGGAGCCTTTCTTCCCTCCCCCCTGGTTAATTCGTCCTCATCCTGGGGCCTCTGCCCTTCCCAATGTCCAGGCTGGGTGGGGTGTCTTTTTCATGCATCTGCCTGTCACAGCACTGGAGGCTCTACTGCCTTTTTTTGCTTGGCTGCCTTTCTCCTAGACAGTCCCCTAGGAGGTAGGAGCTATGTCCCATCCTTCTTGGGCTATTTCTACTGCTGGGCATGGAAAAGGTGCAGAAAAACAATTGTTGGCAAATGAATGAACAAATGAGTGTTTAGAGAGAGCCAGTAACCTGTCAGGGCAAATTTCATCCAAGGGCCTTTGTGGAGCCCCGAAGTGCTGAGTGTCTTGTAGACATGAGCAGTCATCTCCAGGGTGGGTGGCTCTCCTTGGCCTGCAGGATAGGGTGTTTGTGTTTTCTGTGGGGGGCATTTCTTGCTTGTGGCAATAGCCTCTTTGAATCTCCTTAAATACCTCCAAGGGAGGATGCATTTTCTCAAGATGGGAAAAGGAGTAATTTAAATAAATGGAAAGAAAATGCATTTTAATTGCATTATTATACTAATTTATGTCTCCTGCCCCCCTTGAAAAAGTGCCTTTTCACAGTGTGGAAGCACTTTAGGGTTGGGAGTTGAGACTAATTGTTTCAGATGGCTGCTGAGAGACAATGGACTTTTGCTTTCACAGCTCTCAGAGCAGGTGGGTAAACAGGCTCATTCATTCCTCTGCAAGGCCAGATCAGGCAGGTTTCATGACTCAGGGACCGCAGCTGCAAGGTCTGCACTCCCAGCACAGTGGCTGGCACATAGTAGGTGCTCAGGAAGGATTTGCTCAGTGGATAAGTGAATGAATAGTAGAAAAACAGGGTTGGGTGCTTGATTAAGGAGGAGTCGACATGGTTGGGTTTCTTGCACAGTACTGCCCTGTGAGGTCTGGTTGTAGGGAGGAGGAAGTGACTGAACATCTCCTGGACTTTTACATGCTGTTGGGTGTGGGGCAGCCACCAGACACCTTTCTTCTTTTAATCTTCACAACCACCCTGTGAGGTAAGTCCAGTTTACTACAGATCAGCAAGGTGAGGCCCAGGCCAGTTAAGTCACTTGCCCACGGTTTCAGTGTCAGAGAGGGGCCAGAATGAGGACCAGATGCACCAGATTCCAGCACTCAGGCTCTTCCCTCCTCCCAAGTCAGGCTCTTTCACATAATACCTGCCGTACATTGAACACTTACTATGTGCAGGCACTGAATTAGGCAACTCTTCAGATTATCCCAGTATCTAGCACATAAAGGGTGTCAAGTTAATGGCAGTAGTTACTCTTAATAAGGATCCCCACAAAATCTTTTGGAAGGAGGTATTGTTATTTCCATGGCGTAATAAAATGCAGATCCTGGTTCAGTAGTTCTGGAGCACGGCCTGAGATTCTGCACATTGATCATGTCTGCTCATGCTGCTCCTGGTTGCATACTGAGCAGCAGGACACAGATAATAGAGCTGGGGCTCAAAGGAGGAACTAACGTGCATGAATACTCAGTTGTACAAAGATCAGCTGTCTTCTCTCACCTTCTCCTGCTTCTTAGTCCCTGAATCAGGTCTCCCAGCCCTGACAGCCGACCTGGGGCTGTGCTCTCCACGGTGGTCAGGATACTCTGCAGGTGGACCACCTGGTGCCAGCTACCAGTGCCCCGGCCAGGCCTACTGGAGTGGACTCTTGGGCACTCTCAGGGTGAGAGACCCCTCCATCCACCAAAGCCATTTCTCCTTTTGTCTGGTTGTTGTCTTCCATTAAGCCACTATTGTTTGTTTTCAATAACAGCTTTACTGAGATACGATTCACATACCATATAATTCATATACTTCACTTTATTTTTATTTATTTATTTATTTTTTAAATTTATTTCTAGGAGAGAGAGAGAGAGACAGCGTGAGCAGGGGAGGGTCAGAGAGAGAGGGAGTCACAGACTGAAACAGGCTCCAGGCTCTGAGCTGGCAGTCGGCACAGAGCCCGACGCGGGGCTCGAACCCACGAACCGCGAGATCATGACCCAAGCGAAAGTCGGACGCTTAACCGACTAAGCCACCCAGGCGCCCCAATATACTTCACTTTAAATATAAAGTGTACTAGTTAGTGGTTTGGCTTTTAATAAATTCACAGAATTGTTCAATCATCACCACAATTAATTTAGAACATTGTCCTCACCCCGCTAAGAAGCCCTGCACTCTGTAGCTGGTATCCTCCAACCGTTCCAAACCTAAGGACCACTATTCTATATGTACAGATTTACCTACTCCTTTATCTGTGGTTTCACTTTCCGCAGTTTCAGTTACTCGCGGTCTCGGAGCAGATAATTCTCTTTCTGACGAATCTGCAGAAGGTCAATAGTAGCCTAACTCTACGTCACAGTGCATGCGCCGTTCTCCTTACGTCATCTCCTCACGTAGGCTTTTTATCACACAGCGTCACAGGAGGAAGAGTGAGTACAGTATAACCTGAGATTTTGAGAGAGAAATCTCATACACATAACTTTGATTGCAGTATTCTGTCATAACTGTTCTATTTCATTTTTAGTTCTTGGTGTTAATTTTTTTTTTAAATGTTTTATTTATTTTTAGGAGAGAGAGAGACAGCGTGAGCAGGGGAGGGTCAGAGAGAGAGGGAGTCACAGACTGAAACAGGCTCCAGGCTCTGAGCTGGCAGTCAGCACAGAGCCCGACGCGGGGCTCGAACCCACGAACCGCGAGATCATGACCTAAGCGAAAGTCGGACGCTTAACCGACTAAGCCACCCAGGCGCCCCATCTTGGTGTTAATTTCGTACTGTGCCTAATTTGCAAATTAAACTTCATGATAGGTTTGTGTGTATAGGAAAAAGCAGTGTGGTTTGGGACTCTGGTTTCAGGCATCCGCTGGGGGACCTGGAACGTAATCCTTGGATCATAAGGGGCCTGACGTAAATGGAATTGTCTGTGATCTTTTGTGACTGGCTTCTTGCACGTAGCATAATGTTTTCAACGTTCCTGCATGTTGAAGCATCAGTAGTTCATCCCTTTTTACGGCTGAGTAATATCCCAGTGTTTGGGTGTATCACCATTATCAGTTAATGGGCATTTTGATGGTTTTTACTTTTTAGCTATTATAAATAGTGCTGCTGTGAACATTTGCATTCAGGTTTTTGTGTGGACATGTCTTCATTCGCTTGGATATGATGTACCAAGGAGTGGAATTTCTGGTCGAATGAGAAGGCTCTGTTTAACTTTTTGACAAATGGTTCCACTGTTTTCCAAAGTAGCTATGCCATTTTACATTCCCACCAGCAACAAATTTCTCTGCATCGTTGCTAATACTTGTTATTATTTGAAGTTTTTATTCTGGGGGGCCTGGGTGCCTCAGTATGTTAAGCATCTGACTTCGGCTCAGGTCTTGATCTCACAGTTTGTGAGTTTAAGTCCCACATTGGGCTCTGTGCCGATAGCTTAGAGTCTGGAGCCTGCTTCAGATTCTGTCTCTGTCTCTCTCTGCCCCTCCCCCACTCACGCTCTGCTTCTCTCAAAAATAAAACTAAGCATTAAAAAGATTCAAGTTTTTATTTTAATGAGTGGACATCACCAGTGTTTGAGGCATCTCAACTATTGAGGTGTAAAGAAACTTTTTTTTTAAGTTTATTTATTTAGAGGGGGGAGCCACAGAGAGAGAGAGAGAATCCCAAGTAGGCCCTGCATTGTCAGCACAGTGCCTGACCTGGGGTTTGAACCCAAGAACTGTAAGATCCGTGACCTGTGCTGAAGTTGGATGCTTAACCGACTGAGCCACCCAGGCGCCCCAAGATAACTTCTTCTAATAGCTGCCCTCCAGCTGTGCTGTTTTGACCTTCCCTTTCTTCCAGATGGCAATGGCTGTCCCTCATCAACACTTGGACCAGATTATAAATGTTTTCAACTACTTCCAGTTATTAGAAGTGTTTTGTTCCAGTATTAAAGACTGAATCCCACTCACTTGAGAGATGCAACCTCATATCGATTCACGACTCTTTCTCCCAGAACTGTGTCTATGAATGTTATTTTGGGGGTGGGGTTGTGTGGGGGGTGGCTGCTTCATCAGTCACCCCATCTTTTGATCCAAGTTCTGGCTTCTCTGGTGGGGAATGAGAGGGCACCGTCTCCTTATTTGGTGAGAAGACTGCAGGCCCCCTGTTGGTCAGACTGCTTTTCCAGTCCATGCAGCTGGCTGTTAGTGCCCTCTGTGTGGAGAAGACCCAAACGCAGGCTGTCTTTGGGTGTACTTTGCTGAGTTCTTTGGGGGGCCCCGTGGGATCTTTTCACAACACAACTCTCTGATGTTGGAGACCTGGCTCCACCTGACCTCTCCCACCACTGAACCTAAGATCCTGCTGGGGCAGCCCCCTCTTCAGACCGTCCTGGTAGAGGCCTGCAGGTCGGATCTCCACTCCTGCTGGGGTCTCACTGGGGGAGAGGGACCCAAGGGCTGGGCTGGAAATAGCTTCACCCTATGGTCACTGTGTGCTTCCAAAGGCTGAGAAATCCCACACCTCTCATTCATCTCTCTTCTTCCACTGACTGCAGTTGCAGGAGTGGCAGGAGGAGGTGAGTACTGGGACAAAGACCTTCAGAAGGCCCTGTAAGGAGTGCTGTCCCCTCTGGCTGGGTACTTTCTCAACTGGGAATGTTGTGGAATTTATTGCCTTTACCCTGGGCTTTGGACTTAAACAGTGATACTAAGAAAAAGGAAAGAATCTCACCTTCTTTCATTACTTTCTGTTGTGTGGGGCAAGGAGGAGGCCCTCCAGTGCACTGAGGTGGGCTGTGGAGCAGCGCCTTCTCAGGAAACTCAAGCTAGGCAAACAACCGGTGACTTCCATGGTTGTGAATTTGAATGACATTCAAGTGAGAATATATGAAAAGCATTTCCAAGTCAGAGGTCACAGTGCAGAAGCAGACACAGAATATAGGCACAGGCAGTTGAAAAAGCCCTCCTGACCAGCCCAACATGCTCATCGTGCACCTTCTCAACTGCCCACCTCGCCTAGAGTGCATTTGCTGTTTCGTGGGCCATTTCTCAGGGTCCAACACACCAGCTAAGAGTCTGCAACTGGCTCCACACTGCCTGGCTTCAAGTCCCTATTCTATCTTCACTGGCTGTGGGACCTACAGAGAATTGTTCATTGTTTCTAGGCTTTGGAGTTCTCATCTGTACAATGGGAGTATTAATATTGTCTACCTCACAGGCTTGTGGGTACTAGAAAAAGGCAATGCATGTGGTCTTAGTCCATCAGACTGCTGTAACAAACTAACATAGACTGGGGGGTTATAAACAACAGAAATATACTTCTCATAGTTCTGGAGGCTGGAAGCTTAAGATCCGGTTGTCAGTAGATTCATTGTTCAGTGAGGGCTCTCCAACTGGTTTGTAGGTAGACATTTCTTGTGTCCTCACATGGGGGAAGAGGCAAGAGAGATCTCTGAGGTCTCTTTTAAAAGGGCACTAATCCCATTCATGAGTGCTCCACCCTCACAACTTAATCACCTCCCAAAGGCTGATACTGTCACATAGGGGGTTTGGATTTAACATTTGAATGTTGGGGGCCACCTGGGTGGTTCAGTTGGTTGAACATCTTGATTTTGGCTCAGGTCATGATCTTAGGGTCATGGTATAGATCCCTCCTGAGTGTGCAGTCTGCTTAAGATTCTCTCTCTCTGCCCCTCTCCCCTGCTTGTGTACTCTCTCTCTTTAAAATAAACAACAATGGGGCACCTGGGTGACTCAGTCAGTTAAGCATCTGACTTTGGCTTAGGTTATGATCTCACAGTTCATGGGTTCGAGCCCTGTGTTGGGGTCTATGCTGATAGCTCAGAGCCTGGAGCCTGCTTCAGATTCTGTGTCTCCCTCTCTCTTCCCCTCTCCCCTCTCAAAAATATATTAACATTAAAAAAATAAAATAGCAACAACAAATTTGAATTTTGGGAGGACAGAAACATTCAGCAGCAATGTGCCTTATTTGGAGTCTATATACATTAAGCACTCAATTCTTCCTTCCCTAAATCCATCACAATTTGCTCTTAATGAATAATTTAATATATGAATTTAAATCATTACTTTCACCAATTGCAAAATGAAAAACTGTTTCCTGGCATAGAGGAAGCCAGTCATTAATAGGGGAAAGAGGCTGTGTGGAGAGGTGTGGATGGTGACCCTCAGAAGGTTCTCATCTTTGTGACCTGTCGACTTTTCCTACCATCTCACAAAGACAGCTCTCCACCAATCACACAGACACAAGATGCAGTAGAGATGCGAGAACAGGCGTCATGCCTGAAGGTGCCTGGTCCAGAGCTATATTACAAAATTCAAATCCAACCACATTTACGTGCTATTGTAGTAACAAGAAGGAAATATTTGAAAAAGCTCTGCGTTTGTATTTGGATCTAGAAAGTAGAAGAAACGGTTTTAATTTTGTTTAAATTTATTATAAACTTGTTCAGAAGGGAAATCAAATTATAATTGCCCATTACAAAAATGAAGACAGCTGGGATTGTATGAGGCAGGAAAATAATTTTAAAATGTTCATTTTGAGTAACATCTCAATTTATGACATCTCAAATTATGACATCTCAATTTATGAGAAGTCATAAATACCATTAATGAACTATGAGTATCTCCTACTCTTACCAAGTTTATGGCCTTTCACAAGTTTCCAAAACAACTTTCACACTTAGACATCTTTTTTTCCTTTTTATTTATATTTGAGAGAGAGAGAGCAAGCAGGGACGGGGCAGAGAGGGAGGAAGAGAAAGAGAATCTCAAGCAGGCTCTACACTGTGAGAGCAAAGCCCGATGCAGGGCTGGGACTCATGAACTGAACCATGGGATCATGACCCGAGCCAAAATCAAGAGTCAGACGCTTAACTGACTGAGGTACCCAAGCTCCCACGCTTAGACACCTATACAAATAATGGGATATCATTTAGATCAGTAAAGAGGAGCTCTGTAACACAGGAAGATGACACACGAAAGGGGATTGGGCACCTACATACAGAGCTGAGTAACGTTGTGTCTCATCTTACTTAGGCCCTTCACATCTGTTAATGATCCAACTAAAACCCCTTTGCTTAGTTCAGAAACGTGTATTTGATTTTCTTATCATTTTACATCTTTTAATTTTAAAAGTGTTCTGGGCCCAAAGAAATGGTTCCATAGTTTCCTCTCAGTTAGATACGATTTTTGCATCTGAGGGAGAGACAAGTTCTCATTTATTGGAGCTGCCTTGTTCTGTTTCATCCCAGCAGGCCACAGGGAACTCTCAACCACTGCCATGTGGCTTTACCCTTATAGAATCAGAGAGGGCATCAGGTCAGGCTATCAAAAATTCTCGAGGCTTTTTATGTAAGGGCTGGAGTCAGTCTCTGATTCGTCAATGATAACACGAATAGTGTCTCCTGCAGCCACATCCCTTTGTGGTATACCCAGAGGCCCACCTGCCTGTATCACTTGGGAGAGCAAGCTTCTTTGTCATCTTTGTTCTGTGAGGTGGGGGAGAGTTATGAATTCTGTTGCCTCGGGTCTGGCCTTTCCCCCATATTGCATCCTATCAGCTTTGTCTTAGCAATGCCTGGCTCTGTCCCTATGTTTACGCACTTCTGTTTCTCTGTACCATGAAATAATTTGGCTTTTCCCCTACCCCACTCATGTATCTGCTTATAGTCTCTGAAACCACACCACTTTACCATGATATGCTGTTTTTTCATTTTTTAAAGTTTATTTATTTATTTTGAGGGGGGAGGGGTTAGAGAGAGGGGGAAAGAGAATCCTAAGCAGGCTCTGTGCTCAGCACAGAGCCCAATGTGAGACTCATTCTCATGAACCGTGAGATCATGACCTGAGCTGAAATCAAGAGTTTCTTCAGCTTAACCAACTGAGCCACTCAGGCACCCCTACCATGATATGTTTAATTATCAGTGTCTGGCCTGGAAAAGGACAGTTTCCCCACATAGACAGTATTAATAATCTTCAGATATCTCATGTAGAGAGCACTCCTATGCTCTTTCTTTCTTAAGACACACACACACACACACACACAACCCACACACACTCTTAATCTTAAATATAAAATAGGGGTGCCAGGGTGGTTCAGTTTGTTAAGTGTCTGACTCCTAATTTTGGCTCAGGTCATGATCTCATGGTTTGTGAGTGTGAGCCCTGCGTCTGGCTCCATGCTTACGGTGCAGAGCCTCCTCGGGATTCTCTATCTCCTCTCTTTGCTTCTCCCCTGCTTGTGTGTGTGTGCTCTCCCTCTCTCTCAAAAATAAATAAATAAACATGAAAAAACATTGTCAATCCATGAGAAAGTATTATAAGCATAATTATTTATTATAGCTTCTTTCTGTGTTTAATTTCCTTTATCTTTAGTATTTTTTCTATTTTTTTTTTCCAAGTTGGGTCTGAAGTGGTGAAGGCAGTCCTTATTTTTTGAAATAATCTCTCTGTGATAATACTAGTTTAGCTGAACACAGTGCTAGGTTGATAATAGTATTGTCTCAGCATTTTGAAGCTATTTTCCCATAATTTTCTGACATTTATTGATGCTATTGTTGATGCATACCAGCTTAATTGTTATTATTTTGCAGGAAATCTGTTATTGTGAAGTCTATACCAGTGTAATTGGTATTGTTTTGTTGGAAATTTGTTTTCTTATCTCTAGGTGCTTATAAGATTTTCTCTACGTCTTGGGTATTCTGTAGTTTCACTATGTGTATAGGTTTAGATTTGTTTAGATTTTATTTTCTTCATAGTCATTATGGTTCTTAAATCTGAGAATCCATGTCTTCATCAATTCTGGCAAATTCTCAGCTATTATTTCTTATCATTTCTTTTTTTTTAAATTTTATTTATTTATTTTTTTAACAAATAGTTTATTGTCAAATTAGTTTCCACATAACACTCAGTGCTCATCCCCATAAGTGTCCTCCTCCATGCCCATCCTCCCCTCCCCCCCACATCCATCAGTCCTCAGTTTTTGTCAGCATTCAAGAGTCTCTCATGGTTTGCCTCTCTCCCTTTCCCCCACCATTTCCCCCTTCTTCTCCCCCTTGTTCCTCCGTCAAGTTCCTCCTAATCCTCCTATACGTGCAAACATATATTTGTCCTTCTCTGCCTGACTTATTTCGCTCAGCATAACACCCTTAAGGTCCATCCATGTCGCTACACATGGCCAGATTTCATTGTTTCTCATTGACATGTAGTATTCCATGGTATAGATAAACCACATCTTCTTGATCCAATCATCTGCTTCTTATCATTTCTTTAAATACTACCTCCCTCATTCATATCTTTTCCTTCTGGAAATCCTATTAGATGTAGGTGGACATTGTCATTCTATCCTTAGCTCTCTTAAATGCTCTTTCATATTTTTACATCTCTCTGTGTGCTGAGTCTGTGGAATTCCCTGAGAGTCATATTCCAGTTCACTGCTTTTCCATTCAGCTTTGTCTAATACTATTTTGCTAAACCTTTCTCAAGTTTTTTAAACATTATTTTGATGGTCGATATTTTTTTTAAAAGCTGTATTGAGATGTACTTCATATACTACACAATATACCCAATATTGGGGAAGTGTACAATTCAATGGTTCTTAGTATAAATGGCTGAAATTTTTAATGTCCAAGAATTCCATTTGTTTATTTTAAAAACTCACCTGCTTTAAAAAAACTGCTTTGTTTCCTTTTATTTAACCCACTTTGGTTATTTTGGGTTATTAATTTAAACACATTTATAATCTTTATTATGTTATCTTATTATCTGAAGCTCTTGTGAGTGTAAGCATTATTTGTTTTTCTTTAAATTGTATTTATTTGCTGACTCTCACCCAAGGTGGGGTAGTTCCTCATTTGCCTTTTAATTTTCATCTTTCTTCAGTGGACATTTATCTGTTAGGATCACCCACAGCGTGGGATGAAATTGTGTCCTTCTGTATTACTTTTTCACTTACTTCTATCAGGGGCCCCAGGGATATTGCCAGCTTGTAACAAATTTCCATGCTAATTTATCAGCTTGTGTTTTTCTGGATTACGATGATAGTGTACATTTTAACTATAAAGCTCTGTAAGGTGTGGGGCTGTGATTATAAATTTCCAGGGAGGGTTTCTTTTTTTTCCTCTTCAGATCTCAGCAGAAGATAGGGGTCCTCTTTTCTCCCTGTACCTAAGGGTAGATTTTTTTCCCAGTCTACACAATCACCAAGGGAATAATCCTTCAACAGTCCTAGCTTCATGTGGGCTTTTAAATTTCATCTCCTTACATTGCTTAGACTGATAGTCTCATATCACAGTGTCCTTAGATGGCATTGAAACCCAAATCCTTCATACGTTCACCAGAAGACATATACGGTGTTCATAACAACTTTATTCACAATAGCTCCGAACTGGAAACAACCCAAATGCCCATTAACTACGGAATTGATAAGGAAACACTGGATTATTTTTTAAGTGGAATACTACACAGCAACGAACAAGAACAAACTGCTGATACATGTAATAACATGGGTGAATGTCATAGATGTACTACATAATAAAAGAAGCCAGACAAAAACAAATAGTCAAAGTATGATCCCATTCCTATAGAATTATAGAACAGGCAGAAACAATACTCTTTGGTGATGAATCAGAGTAATGGTTACACCTGAGTGGAGATATTGACTCAAGGGGGCTTGAGGAAGACTTTTGTGGATATGTTCTGTATTCTGATCTGGGTGAAGGTTAGTTACGTGGTTGTACACATATGTAAAAATTCATTAATCTCTACATTTAAGAATTGCACAATTACTATATGCTAATTATGCCTCAATAAAAAAAGTAAACAAAAACTAAGATACCTCATCCAGCCCCTCTGAGCAGCTATAAGGTAACTAACATGTTTGCCTCTCTGGTTTTGAGTTCGTTTGTGTTTTTAGGCCTTGGAGATTTCCTTTCCTTTTTCTTTTCTTTTCTTTTTTCTTTTTTCTTTTTTTTTGTGATTCCGCTGAGAAGGTAAAAGAATATTTGTGATGTATTCCTTAGAATTCCTGGTGTTTCTTTGGGGATGGCTCACAAGAGTACACCATATTGCAGACCTAGAAGTCTTGGGCCTCCTTCTGTCTTAGATCACTTTTGCATGCATGTAGCAGATGCATCCAGCAGAATACAAACTATTTTTAGCAGAGACATTTCTCTGTCTGTGTCTGTGTGTTTAGTTATAGAAACGTAAGCCTCCCAGTGACCTAGTGAAAGGACAGAATAGGGCCTGATATGGCCTGATGAAGACAAACCCTATCAATGATTCTTGCATGCAAAGCTGATCTGGGGAGAAAAGCTGTGCAAATTTGCAGAAGGAACCTCCTGTAGAGGAAAGCATGCAGAGTCTGATTGTCTCCCCTGAGAGGTTCAGCTGTACCAAACCTTCTTTGAGGGTATGGGATGATGTAGTCTGAGGTCTTACAGTGAAAAAAGCAGACATCATCTGAAGAGTCTGGAATGACGACCCAGGTGCAACACTGAGAGGGTCATGAAAGGGCTTTCTTTCTTTCTTTCTTTCTTTCCTTCCTTCCTTCCTTCCTTCCTTCCTTCCTTCCTTCCTTCCTTCTTTCTTCTTTGTTTTTCTTTTTATCTTTTTTAAATAAAGGATAATTTTTAAAGTTTATTTATTGAGAGAGAGAAAGAGAGAAAACATGGGTGGGGCAGGTACAGAGAGGGAGGGAAACAGAGAATCCCAAGCAGGCTCTGAGCTATTAGTACAGAACTCTGTGTAGGACTTGAACTCACAAACTGTGAGATCATGACCTGAGCCGAAATCAAGAGTTGGAAGCCTAACTGAGACACCCAGGCACCCCTGGAGGGGCTATTTCTGACACAGTATATGATTGAGGTGAAATGCCCTTTGTGACCTAGTGGCCTCCCTTCCACTAGAGCCAAAATTGAGAAATACTGGCTGTGCCTAAGGGGTAACCTGAATGACTGCAGCATGGGAAACCAAACATAAGAGCCCACATGGCCTGTACAGGGAACTGGAGTAATAATAGCACCACCTCTACATGGACAGAGGATCCACTGACTGTGTAGGGCCAGTTGTTTACAACAACCCTGCAAGGCACCCTCAGTGACAGATGAAAACTGGGGCTTCCTTGTGGACAAGTGAGACTTTCTAGACCTCACTCCACCTGGCCTTCAGAAGTAGAACTGGACCCCTCAGGACCAGTGGTATGGTAGACTCAGGGGCTTGGTTAACCTAAAAATATTTACAACTTCCTTTTCCCTTGCTTGTCTCTACAGAGAGGGTGATGAACTTACTCAACTTCCCAGCTTCCCTTGCAGCTATAGTTATCTGATCTTCTTCTAGCCAATAGGATGTAGGCAGAGTTCCCATTTCAGGTGAAAAGGCAAAATCTCTTTGTCCTTTGCTGTTTCCCTTCTTCCCATGGGGAGCCACAGCAGCCTTCCTGTGCCCACAAGAATGAATGACAAATTAAGGATGCTGAGCCAGGAGTTTGGATCCCTGAGGACATTTTCAAACAGTGGTTGAGCCCTGGGCTGCTTAATTCTGCATTTGTTGTAATGGGAGGGAAATACATCTATTTTGTGTTATTAACCCACTGTTAATTGGGTTTTCTGATGCTTACAGTAGAACCCAGTCTTAAAAAAAATTTTTTTAATGCTTATTTTTGAGAGAGAGATGGAGTGCAAGTAGGGGAGGGGGCAGAGAGAGACGGAGACACAGAGTCTGAAGCAGGCTCTAGGCTCTGAGCTGTCAGCACAGATCCCAACAAGAGGCTTGAATTCATGAACCATGAGATCATGACCTGGGCTTAAGTGGGATGCTTAACTGACTGAGCCACCCAGGTACCTCTTCAGTAGAACCCATTCTTACATGCCACAAGGGAAAAGCGTAAGAGGGCTTCATAACAAGGGCTTGAGCCGCTGGAGTGATTGATTGGGAAAATGAAAGAAATGTGTTCATGTTTGTAACCTCAACTGGTTATGTGGATCATGTAGTTTTAGGCATTATCTCATCATTCCCAAAATAGCACTAGACAGAAGCAAAACAGGCCTGACCCACACATGATACATTTGGAGACTAAAGCCCAGAAATATTCAATGAGAAATTTCTGATTATAAAGTGATTCAGGTTTATTGTACATTCAGTGGAAAATATAGAAAAGTATAAGAGGAAATTACTTGAAATCCCCTCCCCCCCCACACACAATATTTCCATGCATTTTATTTTGGTCTTTTTCTTTTGTACAAGCACGCATCAATACACACTTGGAGTTTTTGTCTTTTCCTTAAGTGACTTTCCAGAGGTCATATAGATTGCCACTATGGAAACCAGGATGGAAGCTGGGATCATGGTCTCAGGACTAAGCATAACCATTTTGCTTAATAGATAGTAGTCTGTGGTATAACTTATTAGTGTTCACTCTTCAAAGAATGAGAAGAGAGAGGAGGTATATGCTTAATTTTCATCCAGTAAAGTGTCTTTACCTGCTGAAACATGGCACCTCCAGAGGGTTACATGTTGAGCCTTAGTGGCCACCCTGACATGTTATAGGCCTGACCTGAATTTTCTCTCTAGTCTCAATTCTCAAAATTCCAGGAAAAGGTCTCACTGGCTGAATGTGGCCATAGATGGCCACACTTTGGCCAGTCAACTAGGATCATGTAAAAACTCTGTAGCCCCTCCCCCCCGCCCCCAGGATCCATGTGGATGGATAAGGGGTGGGGATTTAGAATAAGAGGTGCTAGGAGGCAATTCCGTAAGAGTTCACTAAGGTAATTCACTTGTAAGGAGTGTTTTTGGGGGAAAGGCTGGAGTCCTCAGAAAAAGTTGGACAGTGAGAAATCCCCAGAGGTACCTGAACAAGGGTATGATGAGCAGGGAGGTCTGAAAGTCCATCTTAAGCTGTTTTCTTTGCTGGGATGTGACACTACTGTGTGTCCTCAGACACACCTCAAAGCTGGCCTCATGCTTTTGAATGCCTGTGTGAATGATATGGGTGAAATAAAAGATTCTTTATCTTACACCCTGATTGGTGCCTAGTAGAAGGGAGAGGTTAAGTTGTAAAATGTGGATGTGATGAGGTAAGTGTGCTAAATTCTTGGAACCAGAGTTTTCTTCAAGAATGTCAACTACCTGGGAATTTTCAAAGATCTTGAAAATAACAATGGGATTTCTATAGAATGAGAGGAGCTGCTTGAGTCAAGTTAAATATCAGTGGATTGGGGATTCAGCTGACATTGTGTTGCAAATGTGTATGCAAAACAGGGGTAGACCTTATATAACAAATAAGAAAGAAATGATGTAACATATACAGAGGTTAGTATTCAGTAAACATGCAGTACATAGTAGTTCCTTCCTCCCTCACTCATCCTACTCCCAGTATTCAGGGACATGATTTTAAATACTTTCTAAGACTTACTTTTGTGTGAAAGAAAATATTTTTGAAAGGGTAAGGATTTCGGAAGCAGACAAACCTAGATTTTCATCTATTTTTGTCTTTTAGTAGTTTCTGCAATTTATGTAACTTCTCAGACATCTCGCTCTGCATCTGCATCATGGGGGTAATGATGCACCCTCACGGTACGGTTTAACATATAGGTGAGAGAAAGCATGTAAAGCACCCCAGTGCCTGATGCATACAGTGGTGCCCACTAAACAGTGATTCCATCCACTTCCGTGTTTCTTTCTCATTTCCTCCATTTCGCTGTAGGCTCCTTGAGGACAGAAGCCATGTTTAATAATAACATGGAGTTGTTTTGTTTTTAAGCCCGTATTTCTCATTTGATTCTCTTAATGGTCTCGTGAGGAAAGCAGAACAGTCTTATTTCTCCCACTTTAAGGAGGAGCTGACTAAGGTGCGCTTAGCATACAGCCTAACACATGTCTGATGCTTAATATTTGTTGAGTGAATGTTGAATGAATTCCACATGTGTCACTCTGGACTACTTATTGAAACCATCCACTTCTTTATTCATTAATCAAATATTTATTGAGCACCTGCTGTATGCCTAGCTGTGAACAACATGAAAGCCCTTGCCCTTGTGGTGCTTTTTTTTTTTCTTTTTTTAATTTTTTAAATTTTTTTTACAAATAGTTTATTGTCAAATTAGTTTCCACATAACACCCAGTGCTCATCCCCACAAGTGCCCTCCTCCATGCCCACCCCTCCTCCCCCTGACATCCATCAGTCCTCAGTTTTTGTCAGCATTCAAGAGTCTCTCATGGTTTGCCTCTCTCCCTTTCCCCCACCATTTCCGCCCTTATTCTCCCCCTTGGTCCTCTGTTAAATTCCTCCTAATCCTCCTATACGTGCACACATATGATATTTGTCCTTCTCTGCCTGACTTATTTCGCTCAGCATAACACCCTCAAGGTCCATCCATGTTGCTACACATGGCCAGATGTCATTGTTTCTCATTGCCATGTAGTATTCCATGGTATAGATAAACCACATCTTCTTGATCCATTCATCTGTTGATGGACACTTAGGCTCTTTCCATGTTTTAGCTATTGTGGAGAGTGCTGCTCTGAACCTTGGGGTACATGTGCTCCTATGCATCAGCATTTCTGTTCCCTTGGGTAAGTTCCTAGCAGTGCTATTGCTGGGTCCTAGGGGAGTTCTATTGTTAGTTTCCTTAGGAACCTCCACACTGTTTTCCAGAGGGGCTGTACCAGTTTACGTTCCCACCAACAGTGTAGGAGGGTGCCCGTTTCTCCACATCCTCGCCAGCATCTAGAGTTCTCTGATTGGCTCATTTTAGCCACTCTGACTGGCGTGAGGTGGTATCTCAGTGTGGTTTTGATTTGTATTTCCCTGATGAGGAGGGATGCTGAGCATCGTTTCATGTGTCTGTTGGCCATCTGGATGTCCTCTTTGGAGAAGTGTCTGTTCATATCTTCTGCCCATTTCTTCACTGGGTTGTTTGTTTTTCGGGCGTGTAGTTTGGTGAGTTCCTTGTAGATTCTGGATATCAACCCTTTATCTGATATGTCATTTGCAACTATCTTTTCCCATTCCGTTGGTTGCCTATTAATTTTCTGGGTTGTTTCCTTGGCTGTGCAGAAGCTTTTAATCTTGAGGAGGTCCCAACAGTTTATTTTTGCTCTTGATTCCCTTGCTTTTGGGGATGTGTCAAGTAAGAAGTTGCTGCGGTGGAGGTCAAGGAGGTTGTTTCCTGCTTTCTCCTCTAGGGTGTTGATAGTTTCCTGTCTCACGTTCAGGTCCTTTATCCATTTTGAGTTTATTTTTGTGCATGGTGTGAGAAAATGATCTAGTTTCATTCTTCTGCATGTTGCTGTCCAGTTCTCCCAACACCATCTGTTAAAAAGGCTGTCTTTTTTCCATTGGATATTCTTTCCTGCTTTGTCAAAGATTAGTTGGCTGTATACTTTTGGGTCCACTTCTGAGTTCTCAATTCTGTTCCATTGGTCTATGTGTCTGTTTTTGTGCCAATACCATACTGTCTTGATGATGACAGCTTTGTAGTAGAGGCTAAAGTCTGGGATGGTGATCCCTCCCGTTTTGGTTTTATTTTTCAGGATTACTTTGGCTATTCGGGGTCTTTTATGGTTCCATACAAATTTTTGGATAGTTCTAGTTTTGAGAAGTATGCTGGTGCAATTTTGATTGGAATTGCATTGAATGTGTAGTGTGCCTTAGGTAGTACTGACATCTTAACTATATTTATTCTTCCTATCCATGAGCATGGAATGTTTTTCCATTTCTTTGTGTCTTCTTCAATTTCCTTCATAAGTTTTCTATAGTTTTCATCATACAGATCTCTTGTATCCTTGGTTAGGTTTATTCCGAGGTATTTTATGGTTTTTTGTGCAATTGTGAATGGGATCAGTTTCTTGATTTCTCTTTCTGTTGCTTCATTGTTGGTGTATAAAAATGCAGCCGATTTCTGTACATTGATTTTGTACCCTGCAACTTGGCTGAATTCGTGGATCAGTTCTAGTAGGCTTCTGGTGGAGTCTGTCGGGTCTTCTATGTAGAGTATCATGTCATCTGCGAAGAGTGAAAGTTTGACTTCCTCTTTGCCAATTCTGATGCCTTTGATTTCCTTTTGGTGTCTGATGGCTGATGCTAGGACTTCCAGCACGATGTTAAACAGCAGTGGTGAGAGTGGGCATCCCTGTCGTGTTCCTGATCTCAGGGGGAAAGCTCTGAGTTTTTCCCCGTTGAGGATGATGTTAGCTGAAGGCTTCTCATCGATGGCTTTGATGATGTTTAAGTAGGTTCCTTCTATCCCAACTTTCTCGAGAGTCTTTATTAAGAAGGGATGCTGTATTTTGTCAAATGCTTTTTCTGCATCTATTGACAGGATCATATGGTTTTTATCTTTTCTTTTATTGATATGATGGATCACATTGATTGTTTTGCGAATGTTGAACCAGCCCTGTAACCCAGGAATGAATCCCACTTGATCTTGGTGGATGATTCTTTTTATATGCTGCTGGATTCGATTTGCAAGGATCTTGTTGAGAATTTTTGCATCTGTATTCATCAAGGATAATGGCCTGTAGTTCTCTTTTTTTTCTGGATCTCTCACTGGCTTGGGAATCAGAGTGATGCTGGCTTCATAAAATGAGTCCGGGAGTTTTCCTTCACTTTCTATTTTTTGGAATAGCTTGAGAAGAATTGGGATTAATTCTGTTTTAAATGTCTGGTAGAATTCCCCAGGGAAGCCATCAGGTCCAGGGCTCTTATTTGTTGGGAGATTTTTGATCACTGATTCAATTTCTTCACTCGTTATGGGTGTGTTCAGGTTTTCTATTTCTTCCCGTGTGAATTTTGGTAGTGAATGTGTGTTTAGGAATTTGTCCATTTCTTCTAAGTTGTCCAATTTGTTGGCATATAATTTTTCATAGTATTCCCTGATAGTTGCTTGTATTTCTGAGGGGTTGGTTGTAAGAAGTCCTTTTTCATTCATAATTTTGTCTATTTGGGTGCTCTCTATTTTCTTTTTGATTAGTCTGGCTAGAGGTTTGTCAATTTTGTTTACTTTTTCAAAAAACCAACTCTTGGTTTCATTGATTTGTTCAATTGTTTCTTTGGTCTCTATGTTGTTTATTTCTGCTCTAATTTTTACTATTTCTCTTCTACTGGGTTTAGGGCGTTCTTGTTGCTCTGCCTCTAGTTCCTTTAGGTGAGCTGTTAGATTTTGGACTTGTGCTTTTTCTGATCTCTTGAAATAGGCCTGGAGAGCAATGTACTTTCCTCTTAGGACTGCCTTTGCCGCATCCCATAGAGTTGAATTGTTGTGTTTTCATTTTCATTTGTTTCCATATATTTTTTAATTTCATCTCTAATTGCCTGATTGGCCCATTCATTCTTTAGAAGGGTGTTCTTTAACCTCCATGTTTTTGGAAGTTTTCCAGACTTCTTCCTGTAATTGATTTCAAGTTTCAAAGCATTGTGATCTGACAGCGTGCGTGGTATGATCTCTATTCTTTTATATTTATTGAGGGCTGCTTTATGTCCCAGTATGTGATCTATCTTGGAGAATGTGCCATGCGCACTTGAGAAGAAAGTAAATTCCCTGGCCTCAGGATGTAAAGTTCTAAATATATCCGTCAGGTCCATCTGGTCCAATGTATCTTTCAAGTCCATTATTTCTTTAGTGATTTTCTGTCTGGTTGACCTATCCATTGCTGTAAGCGGAGTATTAAAGTCCCCTGCTATTAGCACATTCTTATCTATAAGCTTGTTTCTGTTTGTGATTAATTGTTTTAGATATTTAGGTGCTCCCATATTCGGTGCGTAGACATTTATGATTGTTAGTTCTTCCTGATGGATGGACCCTGTAATTATTATGTAGTGCCCTTCTTCATCTCTTGTGATTGTCTTTAATTTAAAGTCCAGTTTGTCTGATATAAGTATCGCTACTCCGGCTTTCTTTTGATTTCCTGTAGCATGATATATATTTCTCCATCCCCTTACTTTTAATCTGAAGGTATCTTCCCGTCTAAAATGAGTTTCTTGTAGACAGCATATAGATGGATTTTGTTTTTTAATCCATTCTGCTACCCTATATCTTTTGATTGGAGCATTCAGCCCATTTACATTCAGTGTTATTATTGAAATATGTGGGTTAAGAGTCTTTGTATCTTTTGTAGGGTTCATGTTTGTGGTGATGTCTCTGTAATCTTTGTTCCTTGCAACCTTTCCTTCAGAGCGTCCCCCTCAGGATTTCTTGTAGGGCTGGCTTCGTGGTGACAAATTCTTTCAATTTCTGTTTGTTTGGAAGGTTTTTATCTCTCCTTCTATTTTGAATGACAGGCTTGCGGGATAGAGGATTCTTGGCTGCATATTTTTACTGTTCATCACATTGAAGATCTCCTGCCATTCCTTTCTGGCCTGCCAAGTTTCAGTAGATAGGTCTGTCACCACTCTGATAGGTTTCCCTTTGTATGTTAGGGCCCTTTTCTCCCTAGCTGCTTTCAAAATTCTCTTTGTCCTTATATTTTGCCATTTTGACTATGATATGTCCTGCAGAAGATCGATTCAAGTTACGTCTGAGGGGAGTCCTCTGAGCCTCTTGTATTTCCACATTTACTTCCTTCCCCAGGTCAAGGAAGTTCTCTGCTATAATTTGTTCCAGGACACCTTCAGCACCTTTCCCTCTCTCTTCCTCTTCTGGGATTCCTGTGATACGGATATTGTTGCGTTTGACCGTATCGCTGAGCTCTCGAATTCTTCTTTCCTGTTCCTGGATCAGTTTGTCTCTTTTTTTGTCAGCTTCTTTTTTTTCTATAATGGTGTCTTCTAAATCACTTATTCTCCTTTCTGCCTCTTCAATCCGTGCATTGGAGGCCTCTAATTTATTATGTATCTCATTTATCACATTTTTTAATTCTTCATGCCTATTTTTATTTTCCATTCTGTCTGTAGCCATAGTTTCTTTGATGTCCCCTATGTTTTTTCAAGCCCTGCTATTAATTTTACCATTATTATTCTAAAATCTTGTTCACTTATGCTGCTGATATCTGTTTTGAGCAGTTCATTAGCTGTCATTTCTTCTTGTTGTTTCTTTGGAGGAGAGGTCTTTCGTTTCGTCATTTTAGTTAGCTTTCCGGCTCTTGTTGGTTTTAAAGACCTGTTATCTCTCTGTATCTTTTAGCGCTGCTATATCGAAGAAGACTCTTTGACTGTCCAGGGCCTATCCTTTCAGAGTTTTTTTTTGAATGGTATCTCTTCGTCTCTCTTGTTGGGTCCTTGGTTATTTTATTTTCCTATTCGTAGTGATATTTGGGACTCTCCACCTTGTGTACTCTAACTTGTTTCTTTAGGTTGCCCTGGAAAAGAAAACAGACAGACAAACACACAGGGAGCAGGAGCACACAAACGCACAGGCTAATTCAACTAACATGCAAAGCGAGAGGGAAAACGAAAAAGTTAAGAGAAAAGATGGAGCAGGGAGGGCGAATAATATGGAGTATAAAGTACATAAATGGGTCAAAAAAGGGGAAAAGAAAAGGAAAAAAAAAGAAGATAACCGATGGACAAAGAACGGTTTAAAGCATATACCTGGTTTTCCCAGCTACAGTTAAATAGCTGTGTGTATGCAGTGCTGGTTGAAGAGCATAGAGAAAGAGAGAGAATGCAGGGCGGGATGAGGTAGAATTGGAAATAGAATGAACAGGCAGAAGGGATAAGAAGCTTTTTTCAAAGAGGTAAAGCGTAGAATGTGGTTGGATAGGTGAGAGAAGGATGCTGGAATTATCCAGAGAAACTATATAGTCTAATTACTCCTGAGAGAAAGAGCTGAAAATGTCAGTAGGTGTAGAATTTACATTTACAGAATGGACCAGTTGTGATTGTTTAAGCAAGCTGGCGACCAGAGTTAGGTCAGTGTTCTGGGGAAAAAAGAGAGAAAAGAGAAAGAAGAAAAAAAGAAAGGGAAAAAAAAGAAAGAAAAAGAAAAAACAAAAGAAGGAGGAAAAAAGGAAAAAGAAAAAGAAAAAAAAAGGGAGGAGGGCACCTCTCAGACAGGGATGGGCGTGGCGTGATCCAGTGCCTCAGGTGGGGGTTCTGCTTTGGCGGTTGTGGGGAGGAGAGTGACGGTGCTCCAGTCCCTTCTTGAACCAAGAGCTGCACCTCGTTCTTTTGGGGGTGTCAACTCCCCGTACCGGGGGCGCAGCCGAAGTTGGTTGCACGGTTCAACCCAGGGCAGTTCCAATCTCCAAATCCCAGTCCGCGCGCCCTGCTGAAGTTGCCTTAGACATAGCTTCCCAGCAGTGGGGCTGTGTTTTTACCAAAAGCAGGGCTTGGGGTCACCTGAAGTGGGGCTCAAACTCGTCCCAAGTGGGGCTTGAACTCACAAACCATGAGATCAGGACCTGAGCTGAAGTTAGATCCTTAACTGACTGAGTCACCTAGGTGCCTGATGCCCTCACTTTTAAATATCATCTGTATTTTGAGATCGTCTAAATTTTTTTCACTAACCCAAATTTCTGATGAACCCCAGACTTGAATATCTAAATGCCTGCTTACCACTTCGATATCTCACAGTAACTCAGAATTAGTTACCCAAAGTGAGCTCTCCATTTCTACCGTATTCAAACTGTTTAACTCCAATTTGCTTAGCTCAGTACATGAGCCTCACCCCTCCCCCCCCTCACCCACCCACCAGAAGCCACCTGCTCAGTCCTGGGGATGTCCTGTGATGTTTTTCCTTTCCCTCAAACCAAGCACTCACTCCTATAAACCCATCTCTTTCTTCCTCCTAAATGTATTTCCCACTCGTCCAGTTTGTCCATTTCCACTGCCACTGCTTATGGTTTCAGCCCCAGTAACTTGCTGGACCACTGCAATCCAGCCCTTTACGCAATCTCTCTGTTTCCATTCTATTAAAATACAAATAATTTCATAGTATGCTGTGTAAAGATCCTTCAGTGCCCTTGCAGGGCCTCACAGTAAAATCTGAGCTGCTTTCCAGGGTTTTGCAGACCCTCTCTCTCTCTGGGTGAGGGTCGCTCACTGTGCCTACCATGCCCTAGTCAGGGCAACCTCTCTTGGTCTCCGACACAGGACAGAGTCTTCCTAGTTTAGGAATGCAGCACACATGGCTCCCTCCCCAAGCCTGGAACCAGCTCCTTCTTACTCCCCCTAGCTAGCTCCTTTTCAATCTTGGTCACGATTGAGTGGCTTCTCTGAGGACCTTCTCTAAACATCCTCTCTGAAGAGCTGCCTAATTTTCTTCGTTACTTCACCCTGTTGCTGTTTTTTGTGGCACCTGTCACGATTTGCAGTTATTTATCTGTTTACTGGTTTATCCTCCGCCTCTCTTACTAGATTGTGTGTCCATGAGGCCAGGGGCCATGTCTGTTTTGGTTATTACAAAGTACCTAATGCAATATATACTTGTTGAATCAATACTAATGGGTAATGTCTAAGCCGGAAGATTGGTCTTCTGGCCTCAGTTTGTTGTTGCCTTTCTGTCAGTGACTATAGAGGCTACCGTTTCGGTTGCTTACCACCTCTCAGTCTTATTTAGCCTGGAAACACACCTGGGGTGGATGGGGGGCGTAGATCAAGTATGTTGACTTGGTTGGGCCAGCAGTGGTTCTCTATGGCCTAGGAATGAGCGTGTGACCCAAGCCTGGTCAGCCTGAGAGCACCTCTGAGGCTCTGCTAACTGAGGTTGGCAGGAAAAGACTTTCCTTTTTTTTCTTTTTTAATTTTTTTAATGTTTTATTTATTTCTAGGAGAGAGAGAGAGAGAGACAGCGTGAGCAGGGGAGGGTCAGAGAGAGAGGGAGTCACAGACTGAAACAGGCTTCAGGCTCTGGGCTGGCAGTCAGCACAGAGCCCGACGCGGGGCTCGAACCCACGAACCGTGAGATCATGACCTAAGCGAAAGTCGGACGCTTAACCGACTAAGCCACCCAGGCGCCCCGGCAGGAAAAGAGTTTCATTACTCACTAGTTGTGAGGCTGTAAGGATGTTAGCGTGGAGACACTGAGACAGCTGGTCTGAGAGAACAAAGCTAGAGACAGAGATTAGAGGCAGAGAGTGAGGGAGTCTTGATGGTGTCCCTGACATGGGCAGCTCCCTGAGCATGCTCAGATCCTGGAATGACCTGTACCACTGGCTCATTACCACTGACATTTCTCGTCCTTGACTCACACGCTCACAGAAATCACGAATATTGAGAAGCAAGTTTCTTCTGGATAAGTGTCAAAGCCTTTTATTTTCAATATTTTTTTTCTTTGAGCTGCTGGAGGAGACTTTCTTTTTCATTACCAGTGTCACACAGAGAGCTTGTATGCCACAGGCTTTGATCTAAAATTGTTGAAAGTGAAAGCAGCTGCTTTTGCTGAGCAGTCTCACACCCAGCGCTCTCCTTCCCCACAACGTAGATGAATAATGAAATGCAAATGGTCTGGCCAGAGCTCTGCTGGTGGAGGATGCCGTGCCTGCCTCAGCTACCATTGGCTGTCCAAGCCTGCCACTTGCCGCTTCTCCAAATGGTCTTTCCTACTTCCAGCCACCCTGCTGCCTGCAGGTCCAAGGATCTGAGCCCTTGAATGTCTGCATGAACTTGAAATTTCCTCTTGTTGTTAGATGCGTTTAAACCTGCACTGTCATTTCATTTTTAAAAAATGTTTATTTATTTTGAGTGGGAAAGAGAGCGAGGGAGGCGGAGAGAGAGAGCGAGGGAGGCACAGAGAGACAAGGAGAGAGAGAATCCCAATTAGGCTCTGCTCTGTCAGCCCAGAGCCCATCGCAGGACTCAAACTCATGAACCATGAGATCATGACCTGAGCCAAAATCAAGATTCAGATGCTTAACTGACTAAGCTGCCCAGGTGCCCCTCCCATCAAACTTCTTTGCTATGTCCACTCCCCTCCTAGGGCTCAGGAATGCCTGGAGCCTCCCAGTCACCTAATGATTGCTGCCCAAGTAACTTATACCTTCTGAGCTCCAGCTCCTCATTCTCCCTGTCTAGCCTCTTAGTCTCAGCAGCCTTCTGTCATGCTGACAACTACCAGGTATAAGGTGAAGGTCCTTCTGCCACCTCCCCAGTTCCTTTTCCAGACTGTTTATTTCCTGCAGAGCCCCATCTTTCTGTCTTGACCCCAGGCTGTAACCTTCAGACTCATCTAGACTCTCCTCTTTAACTTGCTTTACAGATCCAGGCAGCAGTCCTGTCCTGGTGATTGTTGATTGATTGTTTCATTCAATCCACTTACCAAGGACTCTCCGTCAAGTCCTGTGTAGGCACCAGGGAGACAGAAAATAGAGCTGCTGTCTCTTGGTCTATTGCTTGGACCATTGAGGCAGAACAGTTCTGCCCCTGGCCAAGGCTATATTAAAGCTCTCTAAACTGCTTTCTTTGGTATATTTCACTTCTCTGGCAGAAATCCATCATGGCTGTCTGTTGTCCATAGAATGAAGTCCAACTTTAGTCTAGAGGTCTGCTGTCCAATATGGTACCCATTGGCCAAATATAGCTATGGTCACCTGACATGTGTCCACTCTGAATTGAGATATGTGGTAAGTGTATAATATATACAGAATTTCAGAGATCTAGTACAAAGGAAGAAAAAAGAGAATATGAAATGACTCATTAGGTTTTTAATTAACTACATGTTGAAATAGTATTTGGGGTATGTAGGATTAAAGCATTATTAAAATTAATAACTTAAAAAATTTAAATGCTTATTTATTTTTGAGAGGGAGAGAGAGGCAGAAAATGAGTGAGGAAGGGGCACAGAGAGAGGGAGACACAATCTGAAGCAGGCTCCAGGCTCTGTCAGAGCCAGATGCAGGGATTGAACTCAGGAACTGTGAGATTATGGCATGAACTGAAGTTGGACTCTCAACTGACTTAGCTAGCCACACAGGGGTTCCTAAAACTAATAACTTTTACTTGAAAATATTTAATGGGGTATAACACAATATAAAATTAACATGTGGTTTGATTTTTATATTTCTCTTGTCAACACAGGTCCAGCATATGAGGCTTTCCATAATCTGACTCCTAATCACTTAATATTATCTTATGTTATCCTCACAATAGGCAGATGTAGTTTGTATATTTACATTATTTTATTGATGAAGATGAGGTTCAAAGAGGCATGAGTGACTAGATAAATGGATGTGAAAATCAGCATCAGGAACACACATCTGAAGTCCCACAAGCCTCAGGGGAATCCTGTGTGGCATCCCATCCACGATGCCTACATGCCACTGTCCCATTCCTTCCCTTCTACCAGTGGGTAAGATATGGAAAAGGGGCAATAAAATAATAAAAACCCTGACTGGACAGACCTGATACTGGAGGAGGACTGATTGTGCAGTATTTACAGAGAATTACATGTTAGGTTTGCTCAAGAAGAGTATCTAGTTGGGATCCATTCATTGTGGATACCCTTGGTTAGCCTCCCACCATGAGTGGCCACCATATAAACAGGTAAAAGTGAGCCTTGGCCTCAACTCAAGTTGGAGGTCTCTGGTGACAGATTTATTGGGCTGTGGAGGTTGCTCCTTATTTCAGAAGCTGGTGGGTGAGTAATTGAGTTGGTCAAAAGTGGCTCCAGGGACTATAGGAGTCAACAGGAAGCAGGGCCATGAGGTTGAGAGGACATCCTAAAAAAAAGCAAAGGACTTGGGGCAGCCAACCAGGTTAGGAGCTGGAGCTGAATAGTAATCAGCACACTGCACTGCATCCCCGAGAGCACTTCTCACCTTCTGTGAACCTCCAGTTCCAGACATATTCCATGCACATAGTGGGGTTCTGTGTGCCACCTCAGGGATTGAAATTCAATCTGAAGATACAGGGAGCCATTGGAGAGTTCTGAGCAGGCAGTGAGATGGGGAGATTTAAAGCCGGAATCTAAGTGAGAAATTAAGCATGCCTGGAGCGTGAATCGAACAGGCCTGCCAAAAGTCCATTTGTGTGATGCCTTTGGAGGTTCTTGAACAAATTCATTTAAGGAAAAAAGGAGCCAGGCATGATGAGCTGGACCCTTGGCTTCTGGAGGAATGGAACAATTCCTGTGTATCATGGTCTCTTTCATTCATACCAAAGAGTGTACAATGCCTGGCTCTCCTTGTCTTGTTGAATTAGCTGGCAGATGCCCACCGATGATGGCTGGCAGGTAGGTGCCTCATGGATGTGGGTAGGGCAGGAGTGGGGTCTGCCAGTAGTCAGCTGCCTCTGCTGTTGAGAAGCACACATGATACAGCTCCTGGAAGATCCAGACATCAAGGGTAACTTGGCAGGGGGTTGGAATTTCTGCATGAGAAGGTCGGGGAGGGAGTGCCGGCAGGATCCAGTGAAGTTTTAGGCATTTTTGTTCATTTGGCTCCATCTGCCCCCATAGGCTCAGGGAATTTGAGAGTTCTGAGCTTCTAGTGCTTGGAGCACCCCTAATTGTTTATTGATACCGAGATGGGGTGAGGACAAGAAGGGAGATGTGGCATTGCTTGGTATCTGGTGGCTAATTTTCTCAGAAACCCATGGAGTAATTCCTGGTTCTGGGAGTCTTTCAGGACCTCTTCCTCTTTTTCTGATCACAGGGCAGCTTCTCAGTTTTGACAGATAAGTGTATTCAAAGAACTGCCTATTTGGAATTAATCATCCAGTTGGCCTGACCCTGCTCCCACAGCTGGTGTAAGCTCTTCTGTGGTGTACCTCCCAGGATGGATAAAGGGGCAGTCAGGGGCCAATAGCTTCATAGTCAACTGTTAACTTTTTTTAAATTAGTTTTTGCGTTCGAAACAAAAATGGAATGACACTGGCCAGTGCTAACTCAGTGACATTTACTTTTTTTATTTTTATTTTTTGCATTTGAGGCAAAAATGGAGCAGTACTGGGCGGTGATAACTCAGTGACATTTCTCTGTTCTCTTTGTTCAGAAAGCTCCCTTTCAGTTTCCCACCCGGGCAACCACTCAGTCAAAACACTTTGGCTTATCTATAGGGGTCAGGAAAAAGATAATTGTATTGATTACTCTTTTCTAGTCAGTCTTTAAATTGGGAAAATTTAGAGTAATCAGAGATCTCTGAGATCCTCTGGTCATATACCCATGTTATACAGATGGGGAAACAGGCTCAGGGAGAGATATGACTTATAAAATGGAGAGCTCCAAACAAAGTGTGCTCATTGACTTCCTACATAGGCATTTGGCTCATGAAGGGATATGTTGGCTACTTTGGATATCATGGAGGGGTATCCTATGACCAGCTGTAGTGAGTCCCATTCCATTTGACCCTTGTCACCCAGGCAAGCAGCACAGTAACATGGGAAAGGCTCTTTGCAGGACATCAGGAGAGCTGGACTCCAGACCTTTCTCCATCTTTTTGGGCTAGGTGGCCTGGGGAACACTGTCTGATTATCAGCTCTGTACTTTTCTTACCACTTAACTGGGTTCGGATAAGATGTCTCTTTAGTGTGAAGCACAAGAATTCCTAAATTATCCAAAATCTACATGCATTAACTAATACAGATTATCTTTGTCAGTTTGGGAGGCCCTAACAAAGTACCATAGACTGGGTGGCATAAACAACAGACACTTATTTCTCGTAGTTCAGGAGTCTGGTAAATCCAAGATCAAGGTTCCAACAGATTTGTTTTCTGGTGAAAGCCCTTTTTCTGTTTTGCTTTGTCCCCACATGGTGGAGAGAGCAAGTTCTAGTCTCTTTTCTCCTTCTTATAAAGATATTAATGCCATTGTGGGGATGCTACCTTCATGATCTCCTTTAAACCCAATACCTTCCAAAGGCCCCTCCTCTGAATACCATCACATGGGAGACTAGATTTCAATATATGAATTTTGGAAGGACATGAACATTCAGTCCATAACACATGCCTTTATAAGGCAACTGCTAAGATTCAGTGTGTGTTCAGCACTAGGAATATAGAGATGAAAGATGTGCTCCTCTCCTCTGGGATTTCTGGGTGAACAGATGACAGCCATGGAAACAGCATCATTTGAGTTGGCCAGACAATTTGTGAGTTTCCTGAGCTTAGTCAGGGGGCCAGGGAAGAAGGCAGTGAGATGTGAGAAGCAAGACACATAGAAATCCTCTCCTCCTGCCTGCTGGCCGAAAGGTCTGAAGCACAGGCTGGGAATTCACTTCTCTGGCTCTCAAAGACACCTGGGAACATGCAAATGTTGTGGGAAGGAGGCATTTTAGTTCTTTCCAGCCATCAATATTATGGCCAGTAGGTGAGCATCCAGAAGCAGCAGAGAACAGGTAGAAGGGACTTTGGAAGAGGGGCTGGGGTTGGGGTGGGCCTCAAAGGGAAGGTTAGGGATAGGAAAGTCACTACTATGCTGCTACTTTTCTGAGAGAGAGAGAGTGCATCTTCACCCATGTCTTTGGGTCAGATTGTTTTCTCCACACTTCCCCCTCTCTTTTTCCTCTTTCTCCCCTCTCTCATTTACAAAACTTTTCCACAGAAGGAAGAGTTTATTGAAAAGAAAAGAATCTGTGGTGTGGAGCTCGCCCTGTCTTCCTAACTGGTTAACAAACTCCATTTTTTTTTTTTTTTTTTTTACCATCATAGGATTTTAACTTTGTTGTTCAGTGAAAATTATAACTATAATTTTCCCTTTTCAGGGAATAACTATAATCTCTCTTTTCAGAATTATTTCTGGCCAACGTTAAGGCTAAGTTCATGTTGTGGGCCACTTCCGGTGACAGACTACCAAAATTATTTTAGTGTTAGTTTGAGTTATGTAATTGAGAATGTGAGAGTTAAAAAAATCACATATTCAGCATTAGGCTAAAAGTAGGTTGTTCCCCCCCTACCCGCTCCTTACCGTATTCTTTTGCCAAACCTTTATCTTGCTTATCTGTGAGCTAATGTTAGAGATTCCACTATTTTCACAATGTTTTAATGACTTGAAACAATTCAGAAAGCATCTGGTGTGGTCACATTTAGCTGAATAATACTTTTACCGTATCCCCACTTTGAAGCTCCATATTATTGTTATTTTTAGTGACAACTTTTTTTGAGATATAATTCACATCCCCTATAATTCACTCAAAGTGCCCAATTCAATGGTTTTCAGTATATTGACAGATTCATGCAGTCATTACCACACTCAAGTTTAGAACATCTTCCTCACCACAAAAAGAAAGCCCATACCCATCAGCAGTCACTTCCCATTTCCCCCCAACCTCCTCATCCCCAGCAACCATTCATCTACTTTCTGTCTCTGCGGATTTGCCTATTTTGGACATTTCATATAAATGGAGAGCCATACGATATGTAGTCTTTTGTGACTGGCTTTTTTTCACTTAGCATCATGGTTTTAAGGTTCATCCATATTTCAGTATGTATCAGTATTTAATTTCTTTGTATTGCCTATCCATTGCATGGATACAGGGCATTTTATTTATCTGTTCATCATTTGATAGGCATTTGTTGTTTCCATTTCCTGGCTATTATGTATAAAGCTGTGATAAACATTTGTGTACAAGTTTTTGTATGAACATGTTTACCTAGAAGTAGATTTGCTGGGTCATATGGTAACTCTACGTTTAACCTTTTGAGAAAGAGCCAGACTGTTTTCCAAAGTGAGTGCATCATTTCAGTTTCCCGCAGCGTGAGGGTTCTGATTTTTCCACATCCGTATCAATACTTACTATCATTTATCTTTTGTATTTTAGTTATCTTAAAGGGTATCGAGTGGTATCTTGTTGTGGTTTTGATTGAATTTCCCTTGTGGCTAAAGATGTTAAGCATATTTGCTTGTGCTTGTTGGCTACTAGTGTGTCTCCTTTGGAGAAATGTTTATTGAGGTTCTTTGCTTATTTTAAAATTGGTTTTATTTTCTCTTTTTGTTGCTGAATTTTAAGGTGTTTATGTGTGTGTGTGTGTGTGTGTGTGTGTGTGTGTGTGTAGATACAAGTCCTTACCAGATATATGATTTGCAAACTTTTCTTCCTGCTCTGTGGGTTATCTTCTCACTTTTTTGGTCAGGTTCTTTGAAGCACAAAAAGTTTAGTTTGATGATGTCCAACTTAATCTGTCAATCTGAACAAACTGAGGGTGGATGAGGGGTGGAGGAGAGGGGAAAGTGGGTGATGAGCATTGAGGAGGGCACTTGTTGAGATGAGCACTGAGTATTGTATGGAAACCAATTTGACAATAAATTATATTAAAAAAAAGAACTGACTTTTGAATTAATCTCTTGGTCTAGTTTCCTCTTTTCAAAGTAAATTTCAACTTTTTATCTTTAATCACCTCACTTTTTGCTTTCTTTATATTTATTTTGTTTTTTTAATTTAAATTATTTAAGTGAGATGCTTAATTCTAATTTTGATTTTTATATTCTTTTTTTTTTAATGTTTTTTTTTTTTTAATTTATTTCTAGGAGAGAGAGAGACAGCGTGAGCAGGGGAGGGTCAGAGAGAGAGGGAGTCACAGACTGAAACAGGCTCCAGGCTCTGAGCTGGCAGTCAGCACAGAGCCCGACGCGGGGCTCGAACCCACGAACCGCGAGATCATGACCTAAGCGAAAGTCGGACGCTTAACCGACTAAGCCACCCAGGCGCCCCTTGATTTTTATATTCTATTTGTAGAATAACTTAAGTATTTGAATTGCTCTGAATTATTTAATTAAATTAATTTTATCCCATAGTTGCTAGTGTGTAAAGATTTTATGCATTTTGTTTTCTAGAAATTCTGAAAATTTTTCATTCTTTCTTTGAACCAGCAGTTTAGGATTTAAAAAATTTTTTTAATCTACCGTTTTCTGATATTCTTAATTTTAATTCTATCATATTGTGATTAGAAAGTATTGCCTCTTCATTTCTGTATGTTAGAATTTTGCTCAGTTTTCTTTGTGACTTAATTTGTGATTGGGTTTCATGTGTATTCTAAGAGCATTTCAGAGTATGGTACTCAGTATATATCAAGCAAGTCTACTGCATATTTATGCTATTTAGATCATCTATATACTGATTTAATACTGTTATTTACTGGGCCTGTTATAGATTGAGAGAATTAAAATCTTCATACCACCAGTCTGTTTTTTAAGCTATTTCTCCTTGCAGGTGCTGTAATAACTATTTTTTTTGTTGTTGGTTCTATGGATGGCTCTTGTTGCGTAAGTATTCATAAGTGTTATATATTCATTGCAGGTTGTACTCACTAACCTTATAAACACTGTCGTTTGTATTATTTACTGCTGTATCCTCTGAACTTAACTTTGTGTGATACTTAGGTTATGTCCTCTGCTTTTTTTTTTTTACATTTACATTTCCCTGTTATACCTTTGTCCATCCTCTTATTTAAATTTTTTCTGACCCACTTTGTTTATTGTATATCTTTTTTTATATAACTTAGGGTTTAGCTTTGCTTTGTAATCATATCTGAAATATATTTTTACATAGATGAGTTAATCCCATTTACATGTATTAATGTGACATGACAGCTATATTTGATTTAAGTATGGCATATTATTTTATGGTATGTTTCTTTTTAACTGTTTATTAGCAAATTTTTACATAATGAGGTGTGTTTTTTTTTCCTCTTAAAATAACTATAGTTTCAGGAGGATCAGTATTTTGTTCTCATGGCTACCTTTATAATTATATTTGTTAGTTAGTGCTTTATTTCTGTAGACAGTAGTGATTAGTTCCTTTGTATCACTAATGATAAAATTCGTTTTCCTACCTTCTCTCTTCTGTTACATCACTCAATTTTCATTATCTAGTGTTCACCATTGTCATGTTAAAAATGTGTACAGGTGCTCCTTTCTTGGTTTGTCAGCTTTGAATCATATTTTTTGGCTTCCACTAGTAGAAATGTAATTATCTGCAAAACTACTCTACTTTTCTACCCTTCCCCTTTTCCATTTTAAAAAAATTAGTTGTATCATTATGCATTGTTAGGACATACAACATTTATATTCTGACACCTCAATCTTCAAGTTTGTTAAATTTTGATTTTGCGGCTCTGGTATATAATGCAAATCACCTGTCTTTTTGTTGTAGTTTGTCTCCTCTATTGTCTCTTGGTTGCGAGATGTTTGATCTCTTGAAGGTTCCTCAAGAAGTGTTCATGGGACAGTATTACATTAGTTTAAGATTTCAAAACTGTTAGTAGCTCTGTTTGCTTTTGCAAGGACATTCTTTGCTGGATACAGAATCCTTGGTTCACAAGTCTTTCTTTCGCCATCTCACCATCTCGTAGATGTTATCAACATCCTCTTGTCTGAATGTTGCTTTGGAGAAATCTGAGGTATGTCTGAATTTCCTCCTGTTTAATGTCTTATCTGTTTGCCTGGATGCCCCAAAGATTCTTTCCCTTGTTCCCTTCCTTCATCCCTCCCTCCCCTACCTTTTCCCTGTGTTCTTTCTGCCTTCCTCTCTTTTTCTTTTTCTGTTTCACCTCTCTAAACTTACAGGATACGACTGTTCTGGCTCAGTTTTCCCTGGTCCATGGTATGCTCTTTTACTGTGTAAAGTCAGGTTTTGTTTAATTTATTCAGTTTCACAGTTTCTATTTTCTTCCTTATGGACTCTAAATAATTACGTGTATATCAGATCATCTTTGCTTATTGTGGCTGTTATCTTTTCTGTAATCTCACTTAATTCTATCTTTCATTCAGTCCTGCTTGTTTTTCTTTTATCTGTCTTTTATATCCTTCCACATATTTTCTATAGTCTGTCTTATAAACATTCCAGTTTTATCTTCATTTCTCCAATGGCTTTTAAAAAACTTTTTTGTCAGTTACTTTCTAGGTAGGATTCTTCAAGCTCACAGCTAATTTCCTCCTATTTTCTTGCTACAACTTCCCTGAATTCTGGCATTTCTATTTTGTGGTATTCTTTTAGAGAGATGGTTGGTTTATTAATTTTTTAAAAATAATGGTGAAATATTTATGTACTTTTTCTTTTGGTTCGTAGCAACTTTTTTTTTTGATGAATGCAGTTCATCTTTTGGCACATTTTGCTACTCTTTTTAAACTTTTACTTTATAGTAACTTTGTATAGATGCTATGCTAGTTCAGTTTTTAAAACCACTTATCATTAAATGAGTTGAATTTTTCAGTTCCAGCCATTACACGAGGTTCTTGATGCAACTCTTCACAACTCAAAGCTTTCTTTCTTTGCTGTTCTCAACAAAAAGACTGATTTCTGGAAATATAGTTTGACTGTCATTCTTTGTGCGGACTTATCTTCTTTGTTTCCCCCAATTCCAGGGGGGCTCCCTCTATGGTTTCTGCTTTCTTCACGTCCTGCACTTTTCTGCAAATAAGGTCTGTAGCTTACACAGTTCGTGGTGAGTTCTTGCCTTCAGGAGTTTTATCTCTGCTGGCTCTTTTGAGATCTGCCATCATTAAGTTTTCTCACAACTCAATTTTCATCTTTTCTCTTTATTCCCATGTGGTTTCTGTCTGATTTCAGTTGTTTTTGTGAACCCTTAAGCATATTTTGGAGTCTGCAGATTATATTTGGCTTCTAGTTCCACTGAAAATGGAGCTTGTGGATAATTTTTCTATTCTCTTTGCTCCTTTCATAGGATTTTATGGAGAGGATGGACAAATGAGCTGATATATGCAACCATCTTACTACAGAAACCCCTGTGATGATTTTATTGTATTTTTGTTTATTTTTAACTTTTTAACATTTTTATTTATTTTGAGAAAGCAGAAGCAGGGGAGGAACAGAGAGAGAGGGAAACACAGTATCCAAAGCAGGCATCAGGCTCTGAGCTGTCAGCACAGAGCCTGACGTGGGACTCAACCCCATGAAATTTTTGATCATGACCTGTGCCAGTGTCAGACACCTAATTGACTGAGCCACCCAGGTGCCCCCCTCTCCCCACAATGATTTTAAAGTTATGTATGATCATGGACTTTTCTTGTCATGAAATGCTGAAGAACTGATATTTCTCTGGAAGACTTTCCCTGCCCCTCCCCCAACTTAGTACTAAATGAGATAGATTTGAACAACCTGCATGATCTTTACTGTCCAGAAAGTTAAGGAATACATTCCTTGCTAAATCTGAGTTAAAACTTTAGGCGCTAAACTTTTCCATTGGAATTGTTTTAGAAGGTTGCATTTCTAAGCCTGAACACACTTTTTGCTTTCTTGAAGCTTAAAGAAAGTACTCTGTGTGGGTGATTGGATACTAAGGGCTATTATGACTATATTGTACTAATACATGGTTATCACATTGAAGAAGAGTGTTGGCTTCCATATAAAGAGGCTCCCAAATGTATGTTTGTTCGTTTTTTTGTCATATACAGTTTCTCCCAACCCCCTTTTTTTCCCTTGTGAGTAGCTTTCTTTAGGTGCCCTTTCTTAGAGCTGTTACTGTGTTTGCCTGTCATAGCTGTTCTTTGAATTTGGTAAAGTCTCAGAATTCAAAAAGAGGTGGTTAGGGGTGCCTGGATGACTCAGTTGGTTAATTGTCTGACTTTGGCTTAGGTCACAATCTCACGGTTCATGGGTTTGAGCCCCGCATCAGGCTCTGTGCTGACAGCTAGCTCAGAGCCTGGAGCCTGCTTTGGATTCTATGTCTCCTTCTCTCTCTGACCCTCCCCTGCTCACGCTGTCTTTCTGTCTCTCTCTCAGAAATAAATAAAAACATTAAAAATTTTTTTAAAAAGGTGGCTGGAATGATGTAAAAAGTACATATGTAATATACTATAAATACTATACATAATATATAAATATTATAAATATAAATAAGTATTTTTATTATGTATTATAAAGTGTAATATATATGATAGCATATATATATATATATATATATATTGCTGGAATTATATAAAGTGTATAAAGCAAAAGTAAATATCCTTTGGGTATGACATGAGGGACTCTCCTATGAGTAAAGTGATACTCAGTGCATAGACCTTGTGATATCTGCTATAGTTGCTTGGGGTTCCCTTGTTTCTTGGGTCTCAGCCGCTTCTTCCTAGAGGAAGAGAATTCTTCCTGTGGGAACAGCTCATCAAAATGATGGATGAAGTAGTGATTAATGCAGTACAGCTGGATAGGCAGGTGCTATAGGCTGTACAGAGAAGGGCAGTTGACCAGGTTTGGCCAGCTAGGTTGTGTGTGGGGATACTGGTAGCACAGTATTCAGTTTGCTGACCTTTGGTAGGAACATAAAAAGGAAAGGAAGTTGAATAGTTACATTGTTTCATTTCTGGCACAGCAGGTGTTTTTGTAGTTTTGATTTTTTACATGTATATGCTTAAGGATATTATTATAATTGAACAGTATAACTCTAATTTAAAAGGCTACCATCATATCAACTCTTTTATTTGGAAATACTGTGGAAAGTCTAAGGAAAACATTTGCCACAGCATTCCACTGCCTTAGAGAGAAGGATGTTTTGTGTTCTCAATGCCCAGTTGTCCTGGCATCCGAGGGAGCCGCAGACGTTTGCTATGCAGTCCAAGTACACAGGGAAGGTTCTAAAGTTGTTAAGTGCAAGCTGCAAGATTCTAAGATTAATTGTGCTTCACTCTCCAGTGAGATTAGTGTATTATAAATCATAGAGGCATATCCCATCAATCTGGCGCCTGGATGCAGAGAACATGATAACCCTTAACTCAGCAGAAACGTACCTTCCATCCATTATGGCTTCTCTCCTGGAATAAACCATGCACTCCTCAGATAGGGCCAGGGCAACAGACAGCATCTTAAAGACATCTTTGAGATAGCATCCCTTTACTTACAAAGGGAAACCATTTCTGTGGCTCCTTGGTTTTATTCTACAATAATTTTAAACAAGACAGGTTTAAAGAAGTATTTTTTGGGTACTTAGTTTTGTTCAGCGCTGGGGTAAGTTTCTCTGAGGGTTCAAAGAAAGAAAACATATGATCCCAATCCTTGATGAACCTATTGTTTAGATGGGGAGAAAAGCCATATTAATTTTAATTATGTGAGATTGATACTAATTGCTGTTGTTTATCTAACACTAACTATATGCATGCCAATAGAATATATTAAGAAATTATTTATAGAGCGTATTTCAAAATAAATGCTGACATGGTCAGAGAGGAGAGATATGTATGGCTGGCTTGTCTGAAAGGTGTCGATAGAGGGTAAGCCTGTGCCGGATCTTGTTGGTAGGAAGGCTTTAGTGAAATGAGACAATGTAGTTCCTCAGTTTGAGACTATAGACCACAGGAGAGAAATGAGGTTAGATAGGTGGCAAATGAGTACAAGAGGTGGCTTGTAGGTGGCCTGTAGAACTTCAGAACATGCAAGTCTTGCTGTGCACCTCCTCTCCTTTCCACATTCCCTCTGTCATCAGTCAGTCCCGTTCCCCACTGGGGTAGCCTGCTGAGAGGAAGAGAATTCCCATAGGAACATCTCATCAGAATGGCAGGTGGAAAAGGGAATTCAATAAGCTAGATATATAGGTGCTCTAGGCTACATAGAGCAGGTGATTTGGCCAGATCATGCCAGCTAGCTTGTGTGTCCAGACATTGCCAGGGCCAAAGTTAGTTTGCTGATATTTGGCAGGGACACCAAACAGATTTCCTCCCTTCTCCCTCTTTCATGTCTCCCTTCCTCCTTCTCCCTCCCTCCTTCCTTTCCTTGTTTCTTATTATGAAACACTCCAAGCTTATCAATCTATTCTTGCTCCTTTCAGTTCTTTCTCTTTCTGGATTCCAAACTCGGTTCTCTTAGCTACAACTTCATGGTTTATACACTGTTCTCTTAACTTCATTCATCCATTCATTCGACATATATTTATTGGATTCCATATGCCTCTTCAGAAAATATATAATCTTAGAAGGAAGACAAAAGTATAATAAGAGGTGGCAAGTATCTTGAAATAAGAATATAGGATGCTATGGAAACACATTGCACAGGCACTTCATCTTATTGAGGGGAGATATGAAAAGAAATGTCAGAAAAGAAATGACATATAATCTGAGACCTAAAAGTATGAGTGGAGTTGTTCTAAACCCTTTCTAAGGCCATTGAGGGGTGCCTCTATCTGATCTGAGGAGCTATCAGGCACTTAAGGTTCTTGGTTGCCTTTGGCTGCTATTACTACCACAGACAGGAAATTACTTTATTCAGTCAGTAAATAGTTCTTGAGCAGTTTTATGGCTCTTTTAAAGTGTTCCAGGCACTTTAAAAGTAAACAACTGTAAATCAAATGGGCAAAGCACCTGATCTCATAGAGCTTACCTTCGAGTCAGAATGAGCAGACTATGAATAAATAAATAAAAATATATAATATTTTGGGTATTATGGAAAAAAGAGAAACAGGGTAAGGTGATAGAATATATGTTCTTGTATGTGTGTGTGAATGTGGACTATTTTAAATAGGGTGATCTGGGCATCTCTGTCAAGGTGATTTTGAACAAAAACTGATGAATTGGAGGAGGGAGTCATGTGGCTATCTGGGTGGTGGCATGCAGGCGACAGCATTCTAGGCAGAGGGAGCAACTAGAGCAATGGCTCCCTTGGAGGATGCATGTGAGGGCTCTTTCAGAAACTGTAGAAAGCCAGGTGGCTAGACCTTTAGGAAGAGAGCAAAGATGGATGAGGTTGTGGGGGAGCTTGTGGGCTGGATACAGTCTTGTTCCATGCAGATTTACATTCAGGAGGATCCTTTTGGCTTCAGTGTGGAGATCTAATAGGAGATCTAATAGTAGTAGAGGGGCAAGAGTGGAAGAGAGATCAATTAGGAGACTGTTGCAGTTGTCAAGGTAGGAGATGATGGTAGCTCGCCAGGTGGAAGAGAGAGAAAGTTGTTGGGGGGGGTGTGTGGGGGGTGGGAGGGCATGGCAGAGAAATGAGGCTATATAGCTAGTAGGGAAAGCAGGGTCAAGGGAGTATATTTCAAAGTGGAAGAAAAGAGGCATGGTTGTGTGCTCATGGGAATGATCCAGTAGAGAGGGAAAATTATGATGATGGTGGAGGAGAGTAACAGCTGCAGGAGCCATGCTGGACAGGTGAGAGAGCATGGGAACTGGTGAGCAAGTAGTCGGGAGCAGGGGTAACTCACTCCTGAAACAGCAGGGTAGGTGGTAGGGGCTGTCATGGTTACACAGGATGTGTCTTCTGATAACTTTCATTCTCTCAGTGCAGTGAGAAGCTGGGTTCTCACATGTGAATGAGGATGGGGAGATGCCAGAATAGGGAGAGAAGAGAGGAGGAGTGGGAGAGTGGGAGAGCAGGGACAAGGCTGTGAGACATGAATGTCAGGTAGCATAAGGGCTTTGGTGAAGTCGTCATGAATTTAAAAATGGCCCAGTCAGGGGTCTCCTGAATGGCTCAGTTGGTTGAGTGTGCCACTTCAGCCGAGGTCATGATCTCACAGTTTGTAGTTCACGCCCTGTGTTGGGCTCTGGGCTCTGGACTCACTGCTCAGAGCCTGGAGCTTGCTTCGGATTGTGTGTGTGTGTGTGTGTGTGTGTGTGTGTGTGTGTGTGTGTGTCTGCCCCTCCCCAGCTTGTGCTCTCTCTCTCTCAAAAATAAATAAATTAACATTTTTTAAAAATGGCCCAGGATAGCACTTAACTGTGTAGGTCACATCTTGGACATACTAAACCCTTGCAGTGAACATTTCTGAAGAAGCATTCTCAAGATGGTTTTGAAGCCCATTGCTGTCAGCTTCTTGTCTGGAGAGGAGGACTATATCAGTCTTAGGGGGCTTTACCTGGGCAGGCAGGACCTAAATGATGGCCACACATGGTCATTGCATGACTTCTCTTCTAATTCCTTTAACTGTTGGTGGAGGCATGCTGGAATATTACAGAAAAATCATGCAAGCATAAAGTGGCTTGTTAAGATGGATACATAAAGATTTGGGACAGAGATGAGTTACCTGATATTCCAGAGCTTTTTAGTGCATAAGGAGGTGGCCAGGCAGAGAGGAAGGGAAGGAATTCTATAGGGACTACATGGTCATAGGCTTGGTGGTGGGAAGATCATGAAAGGAAATGGGCAATGGGGGAATGGAAATTGGAAATGTTGGATTCTATATGCTCTGGCATGCTGTTGTCCTCATTGTCCTCCAGCCTGCATGCTCATTTCAGTCTCTTAGCCTTTAATTATGCTGGTTTCCCTGCTTTCTAGAAATGCCTTCCATCTCTCAGGGACACTGAGTTGCACAACTCCAGGGGGTACCATTACCAGTGTACTTTTTGTTTCTTTCCAGAGATGGCTCAAGTCCTATGACTTCCATGACAGGCCCTTCTTTGGCTCCAAGCCACACTCACTCTCCCTTACCTGAAATCCTCTTGTATCTAGAGGGTAGAGTTACCAGATTCAGCTAACAAAAATACAGCATGCCATTTAAATATTACATGGGATATCCTTACATTAAACAGTGATTAGTTGCTTGTCTGAAATCCAAGTTTGATGAGGCATTCTGTGCTTTACTGAAACATTAGAGTCCAAAACAAGTAAACATTCATTTAGTAAACCCTTCTAGAGAAGGAGCACGTGAGGTGCTGAACTAGGGACTGGGGAAATAGCAGTGGTTGGGCTAGATCCTACTGTCAGGGTTGTGAGGCACCAAATCAGACAAGTAAGGTGGTGGGAAAAATGTTGCAAAAGGTTCAGCTTGAATTAACTACTCCAGAATTTTGCAATCATCATATCTAGAGAAAAGCTATTTTAATTTTCAGTATACATGAACATTTTGTGATCTTCACTGAGTACTATAATTTTAATGATGTATAGGATGGAGGTATAGTTATCTTTTCTTGCTGAAGACATCTGAAAGTCTTCCATAGACTTGTCTGCCTATGAGGAATTTGTCATCTGTCATTTTCATCTTTATCATCATCCCCACTAGTGTTGATCAGAAGTGGCAGGAGCTAGGCTGAGGCAGGATGATGACCCAGGGCTGGGAACATGCATCCTGGCTGTACCTTTTATTACCTGTGAGATCTCAGGAAGCAACTTGACCTCTCTGTCCCACCGCCACCCCACCTGTAAAATGAAATATAATAATAATAGGTACCTCCGAGGGTTGATGGGAGGGTTAGACGATTAAAAGTTGAAAATTGCTTGGAACAGTGCTTGGTATGTGCTAAGTGCTAGATAAATGTTGGTTAGTATAATTTTAAAATTATTTTTAAACATACACTGTAATTGACATAAATACTAGTGCTATAGTAAGTTAACAGGAGGGAGTGGCTGAGTAGTCCTGAGATGTGAATTGACTCTATTGGTACTGATCTTCTATTCTTTCAACCTCCTTGAAGGTGAGCACCACACTGCCCACATCTTTGTATCCCTCCTTCACCTCCTCTCAGCTCCCCGTAAGGGTGTGGTAGAGGCTTTGAAAATATTTGTTGGTGAATATATTAATGCTATTGCCAGTCGAAAGAAATGTTAATGACATCCATGGATCATGTTTCCCCAGGGTGACCGAGTTCCAAAATAATCTTAGATACCCATATTTTCACTATTCCTGATTTATTTGTAAGGGCTAGGCAAATATATTTAATTTAGAATACCTGAGGTGAACTTTATAAATGCTCTAGGAATGAAAATAAATTGAGAACTCATTTACAATTCATATTTAAGTGCTTTTTAGTACACCATGTATGAATAATAGTTTTAGTTAATGGAGCATTTAATAAATGACCAGCATTGTTTTAGCCATGTGAGATATAATAACCAAATTCTCTACACCTTCCTGAGAGTTAGGTGTTATTAACCCCACATTACATACAAAGTGGAGGTATGGAGCAGTTAAGAAATTTGCCCAAGTCAACATAACTAGTCATTAATTGGTCCTGGGTTCAAGTTCAGGATTGTCAGATTTCAGAGTCCATGTTCAAAATGAATATGCATGTTTCTCAACATAAAAAGCTAGTGGAGAGCAGAGAGGAGGCCTGAGGCCATTGTTTTTTCATTCATTAAAGTGTGTGCTACCTGCAGGGCTGTGAAGGACAAGGGTCTGACCTCAGGAAGGTCATGGTCATAAAGCGCTGGGTATAGGGAATATGGTAAGTGTTTTAGTAGAGAGGTGGTTTTATGAGAATAAAGTGCTGAGGTAGCACAGAGAAGGCAGAGCTAAGTGTATCTAAGAAAGGTGCTATCTGGAGAAGGCATCAGGGAAGAGGTGGCATGTATCATGTATCATGCAGACATGCTTCTTTTGGTCTTACTCGGCATTTAATGAACACTGTTTTAGATATGCAACTGATGCCACTTGACCAACAGTACATAAGTAATAAAGAAACAAATATTTAAGAAAGTCTACGAAGTCCTGTGCTAGGCATTTTTATAGACAGAGTTTAGCTTCCTGACAGCCACCTCAGTTGGATACTCTAATCTCCATTATGCAGATAAAGAAATCAAGGCTCAAAGTTGTTGAGATTTGTTGAATGTGGGAAGTTTTTATTTATGCAAGAAATTCAACTATCAATTTATTCATTGAGTAAGCGTTGGGTGAGCACCTACCCTGTGTTCGGCAATGTGGTTGGTTGCTGAATAACAACGGTTAACCTGCCCCGTATATATTTTTGGAAAACAGTGCATCCTTTGAAATGAAGTTTGGAGTGAGAGTGATTGGGGAACATCCTAGGATCTACAACTGAGATTGTCCTCTGGCATCTCCCCCACAGGCCTGTGCCCAGACTACTGTGAGAGGTTGTTTCAGTCAAAATTAATATAACATTCATTTTAATTATGCATCGATTAAAAAACAGAAAGCTTTCTAGTGCAGCTCTGCTGAGCACACTGTTATGGACTACTGTGCTCTTGGTCTGCAGGGAGCACTGCAGGGAACCAGAGCAGAGAAAAGCAACATGGAGGACTCCAAAGGGTGACTGAGGAGACTACTCATGCACATGCCCGTGTGTGTGTGTGTGTGTGTGTGCGCTGTGAAGGGTGTTTGGAGTGTCTGCAGCTTGGTATGGGAGAGAAATCTGAGCTGAGAAATGCAGTTTTGTGGTCTAATTCTGATACTAATTTTACTCTTCAGTTTTTACAAAGGTCACATTTAAGGAGAGCAGGTTTCCAGGAGGGTGAAGAGCAGGGCTGCCATGTTGATTCAGACTGTGGTACTCCAGAGTTGTGTAATTACATTCTGTGGACCTGTGGTGACTCTGAGTGGGTGTTATGTGGAAGGTATTCTGGCCTAGGGAGTAACAGGATGAAAGCACTGGGCATCAGGAAGGCTCAAAGATAGCTTCAGTGTTCTCCAAGACCAATTTCTTCCCCTTATTGCTTTGAGAAGGCCTGATCCTGGGAGGCATGCTATTCATAGTAACAAGTGATAGTTGCTTTTTTAGCTTAAGATTTTTGATTACAAGCAACAGAAACAGATCTTGTCCAATATAATCAATTCGTTGAGGAATCTCAATTCATTGAGGTGTAACCATCACACCTCAGTTTATTTCATCCAACTGTACTTGTAATTCTCCAGCTTTAATGTGCTTATGAATCTCCATGTTACAGTGCAGATTCTGGTTCAACTGGTTTGGGTTAGGGGCAGAAATTCTGCTTCTCTGACAAGCCAGGGTTGCTGGTGTGGGACCACACTTAAAGTAGCAAAGTGCCCCTTATCCCCTTATGGATCTGTAAACATGATCTTTGTCCTATTCTAACTCTTTCTAGTACTCATAGGTTCTATTCATTCTAGAAGTCAAAGCTTATTCCTGTGTATTATTTTAAAAACTTTGGTCTCAGTCTTTTTGGACAGATTCTTCTCTTTCTCCACTGCAGGTTAGAGCTGTGGCCCTGACTTTTTAGATCAAGTAGGGTGTGTGTGATTTGGTCCTAAGATTACCCCTCAGCCCCCAAATGCATTTCATCAGGGATTTCAGGGCAGGGAAGAGATTTGGGCAGCTGAAGTCTCCTTCCTTAGCCTCCTTCGTCTACCACGGTTAATGTCACGTATGCTACTCTGCTTGAGTCTGACTTCAGCTATTGATGAAGCCTTTATTGGTGGTCTCCACGACAATGCTGTGTGCCATTTTAGGGCAGTGCTCACCATGGCCCCTCCATCTCTTAGGAGCTTGTCAGAGGGCTAGGCTTCCTCCCTTTGGCTCCTGGAGGTATATCCCAGTGATCCTTTTGTCAGGCTGGGCATCTTCTCACATGGCCATGGAACCATCTGTCCTAATTCTGTAAAACTAGCCTCTGTGTCTGGTGCTGGGTCGCAGCTATGGGGATGGTTTAGGGGAGTGGCCATTCTTCTTTCTTTCACTCATGTGGAAACTCCTTTGGGAGGATACATGCTTCGGTCCTGGACTCAGGCCAGCAAGCATCCCTCTGCAGCCTTCCAGGACTAGGAAGGAAATGGGCTGAGGCTCCTCATAGAGCCATCTCCAACTCTCCCAGTCCCTCGCTGAAAGCCAGTCTCTTACCTCTTGCTTCTGGAAACCCCCACCCTCAGAATTTAGTCAGCATGTCGGTATTAATGCTCATGTTGCTCTTTGATGCTTGCACTCCCAGGTGAACTGATCTCGAGAAGAGAGGAAGGAAGAGGTAAGTGTCACAACACAGTCTTTGCTGTACTGGTGCTGATAGCTTCCTCTTGCAGATGTCCTGCCTCTTTCTGGCCCACAGTGGGTTGGGTATTTGGACATAAATCTCCTCTTAGTCTAATTCATTGCATGGCAACAAGTAGCCATGTTCCTGGCAACTGTGGACAGAGGCCTGGCTTCCGGGTAGGGCAGCTCATTGAGGGAAGTGTTTTTGACATTCTCATGTGTTTTGGGCTGTCAGCTGCACTCCATCTATAGGATCTGGCATCATGCTTGTCACCAGCATCCCTCAACAGGAAACTCTCAGACAGTCATCTGGAGAGACTGCAAACTCAAGCCATTAAAAAGCAGACAGATCTTTGTATTTGTGAAAGCTCACGATTAATATTTCATGGAGAAAGGATTAATAAAACATCTTGCAATTAGCTGCTTCCCTTCAGCAATCACATCTCATTAAAGGTGATAGGAGGCAACCGACAGGACTCCTTAGCAAGCAGCTGGTCTGGACCCTGACTTGCAGAACAGACCTGCTGGTTTAGGGGGGCAACAGCCCCAGTTCTGCCTTGTCTGCGGAAGAATCTTCTCTGGTAAATGATGTGATAAATGGGATTGGCTCTCAGCAGGGGATATCTTTCGGCAACCACATCTTTATCTGTATCCCCAGAATTCTCCCTTCATTTACTCATTTATTGTCTTGTATATGCCAGGGGCTGTGCTTGGTGATGGGAAAGAAGAAGCAGTAGCTAGTATCTCCACTTCTGGAGGCCCTGCCGGGCCCCATCAAAGACTTGTGCTTTTCCCTGCAAAGCCCTTCCTGCCTGGCGCTGATTTACATGCCTTCTGCTGCCCTGCCTGCTGCTGTGGTCTCCTCCAGATTCTGCTCCAGAGTATACCGACAGGCTCATTCCACACTTTGTGCCTTTGCTTTCCTCCTGTAGCAGGCCCTCTCCCAGCCTTCCTTCCTTGGATCCCAAAACTACAATGACACACTGTCTTGTCCCCACTTCCTGAAGAACAATGTAGAAGGGCAGTGATGGGGCCATTAAAACCCCTTTTCAACACCTCCTTCTTGCCTGGGCTAAGAAGAATCACATGTGGGGCGCCTGGGTGGCTCAGTCGATTAAGCGTCCGACTTCAGCTCAGGTCATGATCTCACAGTCATGGGTTCGACCCCCGCATCGGGCTCTGTGCTGACAGCTCAGAGCCTGGAGCCTGTTGCAGATTCTGTGTCTCCCCCTCTCTCTGACCCTCCCCTGCTCATGCTACCTCTTTTTCTCTCTCAGAAATAAGTAAAACATTAAAAAAAAAAATCACATGGACCTGGTTCTTCTCATCTGATCTTTTCTGTTTCCTCTTCTGTCATGTTTTCCTCTCCCAGGAGTAGAATGATTAGAAAGAAAAAATAAGCTTGAATGTGAATCTCAAATCCTGGGGGCAGGGACTAGCAGGTGGCATCATCTCTTCAAGCTTCTAGTTTCCACCCTGTCCCAGCACCCACTGCATGATATGGCACAAGGATTCAGGAAATGTACTTTTTAAAAGAGAAGCTGTGATTGTTCAAAATGTGGGCTGTGCTATGTAGACATTTGATGCCAGAGATGCTGGGCTGTGTGGCCAGCTCTGCCAGCTCCCAGGAGACAGGTTTGTTCTCCTGATGCAGGCTACCAGCACGTTTCTGCATGGCATATTGCCACCTCTAAATGATGGCTCTGCGTGGTGTAACTGCCTGCTTCCAGTATTATGTTCCTGTACAAGGCTGTGGCCTTGGTCTGTGACCAGAATGTTTACATGGTCCTGGGGCCCCAGGGATGGGAGCTGACAGTGCCTTCTGATTTCCATCAGACTGCATTACCTTCCATCCTCCTGAGAAGGCTGTGATCATGATGAAGCCCAATTAGACATGTGGAATAAAAGAGCATCAGGCTGGGATGTCTGCCTGGTAGCCTCACTGTCCGTTCATGCGTCAGGCCACCTTCTCCAAACCCATTACGCTGGAAGCAAGAAAACAGAGCCTTGGTGACAACATCTTCAGAGTCAAAGTGACAAAGGAGGGAATGCTCTTGTTAGCTTTGTTTGATCAGCCCCACACAGGGCAGTTTGGATTACTCTAAAATGCATGGCTTAAGAAATGGAATAATCTGCATGATTGCTTCTATTCACTAGCCTACTTCATCTCTGTCAGTGAGAGAGATGAGAGAGACAGGAGACAGAGACAGAGATATTAGAAGGTTGATTTTATTTGGATGGGACCATGGTGGTCTTATATGAAGATGGAGAGTTAGGCCATATGTCCCCACCCCAGCCCAGTGCAGTTGGAGTCCTCTGACAGTTTTAATTAAAGACATGATGAAGTCAGGTAAGTTTGTTAAGAGGGTCATTGTAGTGGATACTGTTGGTACCTTGCACAAATGGATTTCGTGTCGGTGCCCTTGAACTTACCTGAGGACTCAGGATCAAGCTTAGACCATATCCTTGCTTAGTTCCTTTCTTTGCCCCGTCCTGCTTTCCTCACCTCCCTTGAGAGTATTCCACCAGTAAATCACTTGAATAAGAATCCCCATATTAGGCTCTTGGAAACCTGACTTAAGGTAGTAACTGTGCACGGCAGTGTAAGGACTTCTTGCTGGGGACATGGGAGGGAAGGCTGTGCAGTAGCTCAGGCCCACGTTGATAACAGTCATGACCAGGGGAAGTGGTAATGAAAAAGCAAGAAGAGAGAGGTGGTAGAGACATCAGGATGGAAGATCCACCAGGACCCTATATTTGCCTGGGGAGGGGGGTGAAGGAGGAAGTAAACATGATGGATGTTTTAAGTCAGGGCGAGTGAGGGCACATGCGGTGATGTCACTGGTTAATGGGAAGGAGGAATTTTCACTCCATCCTTTTCTATCTCTGGCTCACTTCTCTTGTTCTCCCTGGGCTGCTGCTCCAGAATGTTACGTATACTACAATAAATTAACTTGCATTGACACATCCTTATCATCCAAAGCATGCAGTTTACGTTAGGGTTCACCCCCAGTGTTGTGCATTCTCTGGATTTGGACAAATGTATAATGACATGTATCCACCATGATACAACATCATACAGAGTAGTTTTAATACCCTAAAAATCCTTTGTCCTCCTGTTCATCTCTTCCTCCTTCTGAATTCTTGGCAACCACTGATCTTTTTATTGTTTCCACAGATTTTTCTCTTCCAGAATGTCATATAGTTGTAATCATACAGTACGTAGGCTTTTAAGATAGGCTTTTCCCACTTAGTAAGATGCATTTGTGGTTCCTCCATATCTTTTCATGGCTTGACAGCTCATTCCTTGTAGCACCAAATAATATTCCATTGTCTGGATGTACCAGTTTATTTATCCCTTCACCTGCTAAAGGACATCTTAGTTGCTTCCAAGTTTTGGCAAATATGAGTAAAGCTGCTATAAACATCTATGAACAGGTTTTGTGTGGACATGTTTTCAATTCCTCTGGATAAATACCAAGGAGTGCAGTTGCTGAATCATATGGTAAGAGTGTGTTTCATTTTGTAAGTAACTGCCGAATTGGCAGAAGCATCACAATTAGAGGAGACAAATTCATATCCAAAGTATATACCCAGTCTAGTGAGGACTTACTGCTGCCCACTCAATGATGAAATGGGTGCAATGTAGTTAACTTGCCACTGGGTGGTCAGCCAGTCCCTTTAGAGAATTGTGCCACACTAGGGGCTCAGGATGGGGCTCTGCATTTGTTAAGTTAGATCTTTGGTAGTAGCAGTAGCTAAGTCACCCTAGGTAAGGGGGAGTTCATGTTGTTAAGCCTGCTTAGAGTTGCCATCCCTGCCAGCATGCCCAGTCTGTACATCTGTTGAGCTAACATTGGGGTGATTCACATCTACAGAACATTTCGTCTTGTCCATGTTATAAAGAGTCTTCTTTGTAGTGGATGTTCTTTGGTGAGCATTCACATGGATCATCAGTATCTTTCTATTCTGTGCCCATTCACAGGGAGAAGTTTGTTCCCATATCTTTCACAAAACTTGGTAAGCTTTTGGTCATTATTTCTTTAAATATGTATATTTTTCTTGCACCAACTCTTTCTCTTCTAATTCTGGCACTCTGATGTCACAAATGTTAGACCTTTTAGTACTGTCTCATAGGGTCCTGAGGCTGTATTCATTTTCTTAAGGTATTTTTGTTGTTGTTGTTGTTGTTGTTTAGATAATTTCAACTGACCTATTTTTAAGTTTGTGGACTCTTTCTCTTGTCATCTCACTCTGCTTTGGAGCTCATTGAGTGTAACTTTTAATTTTCACTTATTATGTTTAGTTCTAAAATTTACATTTTAAAAATAGTTTTTATTTTTCTGCTAAGAATATCTACCTTTCCATTTCATTTCAAGAGTATTTACCTTTATGTCATGGGACATGTTTATAATAGTTCTTTTAAAATATTTGTCTCATGATTCCAACATCTGGAATGCATCTGTCGATTGCATTTTCTCTTGATAAGTGGTCACATTGTCCCATTTTTTTGTACGTTGAGTACTTTTTAATTGTATTTTGGACATTTGAAACACTATCCTGTGAATCTTTGGGTCCTTTCAAGTTCTCTGTAGCATATTGATTTCATTGCTTTAGCAAGCAATCAGTCTGATTGAGTGGAAACTGCAAGTTCTCTCTTGCCATCTGTGGGCAATGGTTCCAATGTTAATCTGGTTTTCACAGCTTTTGTTAAGCTGCTTTGGGTCTGTTCCATGCATGTGCCTCTCTGGAACATGGGTAGTAGATGATACTCAAGTTCAGATTTTAGTTCTTTGCTCTGTGCTTTGATCTTTGTGCATGCACAGCTCAGAGGTTACCCTTGTACTTGAAACAGAATAAAGGGATCCCCTTCTTCAGTGCTCTCTTCTCTAAGATTTCTTCCATACTATTTTAGCTCCCAGGGGCCCTTTTGCATGTCCTCTGCTCTGGTCTCCTTCCCGTGTTTTAGGACTTCTGTCTCCCTCACAGTTCTGCAGTGGGACAACTCATTGGTCAAAGTCAGAAGATAAAAAGAGAAAGAACTAGGAAACTCATCCCTTGATGTGGATAACTCTTTAAGTGTTGGCTTCCTTCCCTAATCTACTAACGTTTGTCAACTTTTCAGAGTCTGCAAGTAGTTAGGTTTTGTATTTTGTCTGAATTTTTAGTTATACCCAGTGGGAGAGAGCGTTGAAGTAGTGGACCTAATTCATTTTGTTTGTCACTGGAATTTCCATATGACTGTGGTTTTAGAGATGTTGCTAGGGCTAGAGTTGAGTGCCCTTATCCGCTTCTGCTAGTGAACAGAACATGCTGGTGAGTGGGATCCTGAGAAGAGTGTGCCACAAATAGGGGGGCCTGATTTCTAAAAAAAGGATTAGAAGTGATTTCCTTGATCATTTATAAGCAAATTTATATTCGTTTTTGGAACACGCTTTACGTGTCATTGGTACCAAGTACTTTAGAAGGATGAGTTTTTTGTTTAAATCATGACATCTGCTGAGTAGTAAATTGCAGTTTTTGCTTGCAGCAGCCAAAGGCTAATGTTAGTGTTATATGAACTCTATAGCTGACTCCCTGAATGGGGCCCGGAAATCCTGGTATGGCCAAATATGATTTTTCCTTCATATAAGAACGAACAATATTAATAATGTTAGACTCATGTCTTTAGGTAAGGTAGGGCAGAGCTATTGTACCCTAGCTCGGAAGGTTTGCTGCACATTCAAACTGGGGGAGGTAGAGTATCATTCTTGTTCTCTGGTTTAAAGCTACTTTGCTCCACAGAAAGTATTATATTAAAGAGAAATGTGTTTGCACGTATAGGAGGATTAGGAGGAACTTGACGGAGGAACAAGGGGGAGAAGAAGGGCGGAAATGGTGGGGGAAAGGGAGAGAGGCAAACCATGAGAGACTCTTGAATGCTGACAAAAACTGAGGACTGATGGATGTGGGGGGAGGGGAGGATGGGCATGGAGGAGGACACTTGGGATGAGCACTGAGTGTTATGTGGAAACTAATTTGACAATAAACTATTTGTAAAAAAAAAAAAAAGAGAGAGAGAAATGTGTTCCTCTGGCTCCCAAGTAAAACAAAAGAAAGTTACAACTGGAGTTTGCCTTGAACCCATAGGTTTTGCCCTGGAGAAGTAATACAAAGGGTCAGGACATTCAAGTCCACCTTTTCCTGAAACAATTTGCTTGGGCTTATGGGGCTTCAGCTGTAGATTATTGGTAACCCCTTTATTACTGGCTTCTGTTGCTGAGGGAGAAATGTCAGATCTGGGGTCAAGGACTTTCAGATCAGGTAATATTCTGCTATTTAAGGAAATGGTTGGGCAGGATGCAGGTTATAGCAAGATATTGCTTGGATTTTGCATTTGATAGAATTTAAAGGCATGCAATACCCTTTGGCCAGTCTGTCACCTAGGGTTTTGAAAACTTTAATTTAATCTAATTAAAAATAATTGAAGTACCGTTTAGTCCAGGGAGAGGGTTAGCCTCCTTTAGGGTTGGTGGACCCTAAAGCATTAGACATGTCTAACCCTCACAAACTTTTCAGTCTCTCCCTGGGATTCCTCCTGAGGCAACACTTTCTTTTGGTCATCCTTCTCACTGAGGCCTCAAGTTTAAAGAAGACCCATAACAAGTGTTTGGAGGAGGAAGTTAAGAAGAGCTGCATTTGAGCCTTTTTTTTTCCCCGTGAGTAAGCGGTTCACTAATTAGGGTCCCCAGACAGCCTGACTCCAGCCACTTGGCCAAACCTCACCAGAGTGTCAACCAGGGGCCAGTACTAGGACAGACTTCTTGCAGTGGTCTTGGATAGAAAGAACCAGAGGCCAGTGTTTGAGTTGCAGAATCAACACCAAGAGTATGGTATAAGGGAAAGGATGTAATGGGGCTTCTGAATGGACAATCAGGAGTCAGGTTGGATGTGAAAGAAACAGAACTGGTTCTGGAACAAAGTGAAATGGTCATGGGTGGTTGCTGGTCAGCATTGGTGCATGTGAAGTTTACATTTATTGGTGGGGGTGCTGATGAAGAGAGGTTTTTTTTTTTTTTTTTTAATGTTTTATTTATTTCTAGAGAGAGAGACAGTGTGAGCAGGGAAGGGCCAGAGAGAGAGGGAGACAGAATCTGAAGCAGGCTCCAGGCTCTGAGCTGGCTATCAGCGCAGAGCCTAATGTGGGGCTCGAACCCACTAACTGTGAGATCATGACCTGAGCCGAAGTCAGATGCTTAACCAACCGACCCAGCCAGGTGCCTCTGAAGAGAGGTTTTTGAGGTGGCACTATGGGTACACGATCAAATCAGACACTGTCAGTGGGATCTCTTCGTGTTTATTTCCCTTTCTCTTTGTCATGGTTGTGGCTATAGAGTTAGTTATAAATAAAAACATTTCAATTTTTTCTTTTTCTCCTTTTATAGAATAAGTATTATTTTAAAATATTTTATTATAAAAAACCACTGTGCTGAATGGTTAAAAATCCTCAACAACTTGGAAAGCACAAAAAAAATTAAGAGGAAAATAGAAATGTACCAGTAATCATATCCACCTAGAGACAACTATTAAAATTTTGGTGAATTTCCTTCATGGCATTTTGGTTGTAAATAAACAATTTTTGACTTTGTATTTTCAACCAGGTATGCTGACTGGATAAGCCATGTCCGCTAGGTGAATCACATCAGCCAGATGAACCACCATCCAAAGCAAAGACCTCCAGCTGGGCTCTTCCTGGAGAAAACTTCAGACACATTTGCCCTCCATAGGTGTACCCTGTTAGTGGTCCAGCATTATTTTGTCAATATCTTTGGCATGTTTCGTCATGTGGAGCATCTGATACCACTAGGATACAAGACATGGCAATGTAAACCCCAGAACGTTTCAGTCAAGGTAATAGCTCTGCTTCTCATGCAAGTTTAAGGAGGCCCATTTTCAAGTCAATGTCATTACAGTCACTCAGTGGGGGAGCATAATATTCTGAGTGTCTTCTTAACTAAGACCTTATTATGGTGATGGGTGTAAAGAAATATCCATGAGACGTGCACATCAGAGGATAACGAGAACCCCAAACCATGACATGTCCAATGAACTGTTTAATTGGAAAGGATTTTATCGGGGACGGCAGCCGCCCTCCTGACTCTCCGACTATGATGGGAAGTTATGGAGTGTTGATCATCATCATCGCTGCCCACAAAATGGCAGAATGAAATCATATAAATGCAAATTATGCTGTAATTAAAGAGGAAAGAGGCAAGAAGCAAAAATATTTAGCTGAGCATGGACTTCAGCGTCCTCTGTTGCCTTTGAGAGTCCAGCAGGCTCTGAGGGTTTGCCTTGAAATCATCCTCTTACACTCTTGGCAGGGACAGGAGGTTAATGAGGAAGGAGCTCCAGGGACGGTGTTGAGGGAGCCGGTACGCCACCATTGCAGAGTGACTGTCGCTCGGGGTGTCAGATTGGTGGGAATCTGACTCTCATACAGGGGGTAGGGCAAGCTCCCTGTTTACTGTCTCTCCCCACTACTGTTTATTATCATTTTTCAGGGACCTAACACTGGGGTGTGATGGAAAAGAAAGAAAGAACAGGGATATTCTTTATATGCCGAGGCAGTGCTAAGGCTTTCTATCGGCTGTAATGACTTTTTTTAATTCAATTTTTTTGAATAGTTGTAAAATTCAGTTATAAAAATAAAATTAAAAACCAACAAGTGAAACTTTACTTTTCCACTGTCAGCCCCTGCTCAGTATCCCCATGGTCCAGTTTCAACCATCAGAATGAATGTTATTAGATTCTGTTATTAGATTTCTGGGTGTCTGTCCAGAGTGTCTTTGTGTTTATATAATCAAACTTTAATATACATTGTAATTTCTTTCCATTTTCATGTGAATGTTAACATACTATATTCTGTACCTTGCTTTTTTCATGTATTATATCATGGAGCCCTTCCCATAGCACTATGTTGAAAGCATCTTTATCCTTTTCTGTAGCAGCTTAGTACTCTATGGAGGTACCACACTTTATTCATCCCCTATTCATAGCCATTTACTTTATTTTCAATATTTTGTTATTATAAACAGGTACCACTGATCACCCCCCACCCCTGGGTCCTAATTTAGGATGACTGTGTCCCAGCCCTTATTCGTAACACACAATAGAGCCTCTAATACATAGTGAGTGCTCAGTAAATGTGAACAGAATTTAGTTAAATTGAACATCATAGAATCCCATATAGGCAGCCATGGTGAAAGTAGCCACACTGAGTGCAGCTGCCAGCCTGCCCATGTGGGGTGACCTTACTAGGACTGTTTAGACCATCATTCCCTCCCACACTCAACTTCAGATCTTTTCAGACTCTCTGGATCATACCTGAAACCCCTTTATTCTTCTCATCCCTTTATCCCTTTCATCCTGACTCTCCTTTGTTAAGGAGCAAAAAAGCTCTGCTCTGGTGTTTGCCATCATTTACCTTTCAGTGGCGTTTCAGACCTCACTTCTCTTGGCCACATCACTTACTCTGCTCACTTAGAAAGCTAAATGATAGACGAAGCTACAACCAAGTCAGGTCATAACTGGCTTTCATTCAGGCTGCCAGATGGTCACTTACCTGGTTGGGTCAGTGCCTCAGAGTAGAGTCTCAAACCCCAGCTCTGCCACTTGCTAGTGTGTAGCATGGGGCAAGTCACTTAATCCCTGTGTCTCCATGTCTTTACCTGTAAAATAGAAACACTTACACATACACCTTCTTCCTAGGGTTGTTGAAGGGATCAGTGAACTAACATGTGGCGTTCTTAGAAGAGTGCCTGATACAGAGTAAGTGCTGGATAAGGGTTTGCTGTTACTGCTCTTGGTCCTCAGGTGGGCAGCAGAGTGGGTAGCTTCTCTCTGGTCTGAGTCTCTACCAGCACTTGTCTTAAAGTTAGAGGGGTTGGCATTCTCCTTATTGCTTTTTTAGGACACAGAATTTTGTGCAGCTGATAATATTCAATTGACATGTTTCTATTTCCTATAACAGTAGAGAAATGGGGATTGATGGCTTGCACTGTCTGTGCCAACATTACATGTTCCTTTCCTGTGTTGAAATTGCCTTGTCTCCTGGGAATGAGGACACAGATCTTTGATGAGTTTTGCTTAAGGGCAGTAAAAATTAGCCATAGCTTGTTAATTCCATCAGTTTCAAGGTCGAAGGGAAAACCATGCCATGACATAGCAAAGGGACCCATAGAAGGATTTGACTGAGGGTCTACTGTAACTGTGATTTTCTCAGACAGGAAAGGGGGTGAGAAACAGGGTCTAGCTTGGGATGGGGAGGATGGGTGGTGAGGCACAGTCCACCAATTTTACATGAGGCTGACGGTGAGAGAGAAAAAAAGATGTAGAAGATGTATGCCTTGCTTTCATGAGAGTTCTGGTGTTTGCTCTATGTGAAATAGCAAGAGATAGGTACCAGCCATGTGAAACCAAGGTCAGTGGCCCTGCAGACCTGGGCCTCACCTAGATCTTTGCCAGATTTCTAGCTACTACATGTGTCTCCTGAACATAGAAGCATATTTCTATGGTTCTCTACTTTTGCCCGCACTGTGAATTTGACCTGGAATGCCTTTACTGCCTTTACAGAATAAGTTCTGTTTTTCTTTTGAGATTCAGCTCAGGCACTGCTTCTTTTGAGAATTCCTCCCTGTGAGCCGACTGTCCCTTCTCTGTACTCCCAGAATGCCCACGCTTATCTCTATAAATGGAACGAAAACATTTTGCAGAATTAATTATACATGTACCCGTCTGGTTTTCCATGAACTGTCATGCAGCACCCATTGTTTAAACAAAGGAGAGGGCTGTCCTTAGTGGGAGTGTTACAGGTGCATACGGGTAGAGCTTATGCTTTGGAGTGCTTATTAGAAAGTTCTTTCCAGACTTTCTAATATGAGTCACTTAGCGTCCTTGCTAAAATACAGATTCCTAGGTGCCACCAGAGAGATGATTCAGTGGGTCTGGAATAAGGCATAGGGATCTGTATTTTTACTTTGGGGCCCAGGGGATTCTTAAACTCTGGCAATCTGGGGAACACTTGCAGAAAATTAAGAGATTAGGCTCCGATCAGTCTTGGGTTTGATTCTAGACTCTTTCGCTTATTTTTTGTGGGACATTGGGCAAATTATTTTGTCTGTCTAAATGGCATTCTGCTCAATGGCTAAGCAGAGATTATAATAGCACATAGCTCAAAGGAAGGTTGTAAGTTTAAATGAGAAAATGGATAGGAAATAATGAGTACAGCTCCTGACAATGTAACACATTTGACAAATAGTGATGTGAAAGGGTAGGCATTACTATATTTATTCTCATTTTGCTGATGAGAAAACCGATGCACAGTTTTCTCATCATCTAAGAAGCTAGCCAAGGTCGCACCACCAGTTTGCTGTGGTGTGGCTAGGTTTAGCTAGGTTTCCCATCCAAGCAGTTTCTGCTGATGTGGCCCAAGACAGGCTTGGACCATAGCATTGAGACGGAATGGAGTGAAGTTGGGATACATGCCTTGCATGTGTATGAGTGAATTTCCTATAATGAAGTAGGAGTCTGAAACGGAATCCTTTCTAAAAATTAATTAATTAATTAATTAATTTTGTGAGAGAGAGACAGCGAGCAAGCGAGAGCGAGCATGTACACTCTGGTGGGGAAGGGGCAGAGAGAGAGAGGGAGATAGAGAATCCTAAGCAGGCCCCATGCCATTAGCACAGAGCTCAATATGGGGCTCGATCTCATGAACCATGATATCATGACCTGAGCTTAAATTAAGAGTCAGAAGCTTAACCAACTGAGCCACCAGGTGCCCCTGAAACTGAATCCTAATAGATTAGAGGGTTTTCCTCAAAGACCCCTGAAAGGGATAAACTTAGAATGGGGAGAAGTCTTCATGGAACGGAAGAAATTCAAGGAACCCATTGTTTCAAGCCAGTAATAGAAATAATCCTAAAAGAAGTAAAATTCCAGTATAACAAAACTCTGAGAGGTCACTAAGGGTGAGTGCTGGGCTGAGGCATTGGCATCATTGAGGCTGAGCAAACTTCTTTGGGCACAGATTTCCCCATTATGACTCCAGCCTTGTGGTTTCAGGGTTATATTCTTTCCCTCTACACATGAATGATAATATCTTGGGATACTCTCTTAAGACAAATTCCAGAAACTTCCATGGTAACGGCAGTGAGAAAACAAAAGATAAGGAAGAATGTACATAACATCTTGGAGCAAAAATGAACAGGAGGGGAGATTTTTGTTTCTGATTGGAGTGATGAAGATGAAAAAGACCTTCACTATCACTGTTAAAGAAATCACTGGATAAATCATAGAATGATTTATCTAAAGCTATCAAAGAGCTTTGGGGGTGCAAAGAAATTTAAAAGAACTAAAGCCCAGAAAGATCAGTCCTAGGTGGGCAAAGGACAGAGGAAACTTTCATACCTGGGGTCAGTTGCTGAGGTTAGGGGTATTATGGGCAAAGGAGTAAGATGGCTAGATAAATAGAGTCTTTGCTAGGATGAAGGCAAACAGCCAAACTTTTGGCAAATCTATGATTGACGTTTGGACTTGAATATGGAAAAGTCTTAAATATGAAGACAATCTGGCCAGTAATTCTCTCACATAGAAATTCTATGGAGTAAACAGAGGCTGGGGGGCAGGGCTGAAAAGCAGAGAGACCTTGGGTGATATTACAGTCTTACGGTTTTAAAATCTTGAAGTCATGGTCTCTCCATCTTGTGGTTTTGAACTTTCCTGGCCCTGAGATTCTTCGGTCCCATGGTGTCATACTGTGTTCTTTCAGTCTTGTGATTTCACAGCCCTGAGTCTAGTAGCCTTGTAGAGAGCTGAATTTAGCTTCAAACTATTTGAAGACAGATGTGAACTAAGCCTAATTAAAGCTGCAATCAAATGTTCACCTTGAACAAATAGCACACTTTCTGATGAGATAAATGGACCTTGGTTGTCCTGGAAGATGGAGTCTGGGATCAAAAGGAAAGAGTTATTTTCATAGACTGCTGGTGTTTCAATTCCGAAGTCCTGCTAGAGAGAGTAAAGTTGCAGTATCAACTCAAACTAGATCAACTACTGATGAGCACAAACTGGTCAGGCCTTTAGATCAGACCTCCTAGTTGTGTAACGAAAGCACATATTTAATATGCTTTAGATCCTACTGTTATTTTAGAAACAGTACCTGGCTTATAATAAATAAAAGTATAAAACATATGAAGAAGCAGGAGAATGGGAGCCATAGGCAATAGAAACATCAGTCAATAGAGACAAATCAACAAATGATTCAGATATTAGTATTAGCAGACAGGAACTTTAAAACAACTATAATAAATATGTTAAAGAAATTATAGGAAAAGATGGATAAAGTGGATGAGTAAAGGGATGGGAGAATTTCAGAGAAATTATCTGAAAACTGTAAAAGAGAACCAAGTGGAAATGTTAAAAGTATATATATTATATATACTTGAAAAACACTTAACTAGAAGGAACAGTTGATTGGCACACAGCTGAAGAAAGGGCCAATGAATATGAAGATGTATCAATAAAAGCATCTTAACAGAAACAGAGTGTAAAAGGGTAGAAAATATTTTTAACAGAAACACAGTGACTTGTGGGATAGCAGCAAGTAGTCTAAAATATATGTAACTGTAGGGGTGCCTGGGTGGCTTAGTCAGTTAAGCGTCTGACTTTCGCTTAGGTCATGATCTCGGGGTTCGTGGGTTTGAGCCCTGCGTCGGGCTCTGTGCTGACTGCCAGCTCAGAGCCTGGAGCCTGTTTCAGAGTCTGTGACTCCCTCTCTCTCTGATCCTCCCCTGCTCACGCTGTCTCTCTCTTTCTCTCTCTCCTAGAAATAAATAAAAAACATTAAAAAACATTAAAAAAATAAAATATATGTAACTGTAGTTCCTGAATGAGAGAAAAGGGGCAGAATTTTTTTTTTTTTGAAGGGATAGTGACTGAAAATTTGTTAAAGTTGATGAAAACAAGAAGTCTCAAATCCAGTAAGCTCAGAAAACTCTAGGCAAGATAAATACAAGGAAAATCATGCCCAGATACATCAGTGTCAAACTACTAACACCCAAAACTAAGGAAAAAAACATTGAAAGTGTCTAAAGAAAGAAGATTAAGTATATATGGGTAACAGTAATCCAAACTTCCACTGACTCACCTTCAGAAAATAATGGAGGCTAGAAGACATGGAACAAATCTTTAAATCTCTAGAAAAAAAAATATCCTTCAAGAATGCAGGCAAGGGGCACCTTGGTGGCTCAGTTGGTTAAGCATCCAGCTCTTGATTTCAGCACAGGTCATGGTCTCATGGTTCATGAGATTGAGCCCCATGTTGGGCTCTGTGCTGACAGCAAGGAGCCTCCTTGGGATTCTCTCTCTCACTTTCTCTCTGCCCCGCCCTCCCCAATAAATAAATAAAAATTTTAAAAATACTTTAAAAAATGAAATATATGTAGAAGCAAAATGTACAATAATGATAGTGTAAGGGTAGAAGGGAGTATAAAGAGAATTACACTATGCAAATTTTTTCATTATGAAGGAAGTAGTATAATATTAATTACAGTCAAACTATGATAAGGATGCATATTTTAATTATGAGAGTAACTATAAAACATAAACAAAATGAGTTATAGCTAGATACTACATGGAAGACACAGAATGTAAAACTAAAAAATGCTTGATTAACCCAAATGAAAGGAAGAACAAAGCATGAGAGAATGGAAAGATAAGTAGAAAATAAGAATTACATTAGATGTAAATGGACTAAACATTCTGTTCGAAAGACAGAGATTCTCAGACTGGATAGGAAAGTAAGACACTATGCTGTTTAAAAACACACGTCAGCTACAAAGACACAAGCAGGTGGAAGTAGAAGGAAGAAAGACATATGCCCTGCAAACACTAAGCTTATGAAAACTGATGTGGGTATATTAATATCACATAAGAAACATTACCATAGATAAAAAGGGTCATTTCATAGTGAAGGGCTGTGTTATGGTTTAATCATCTCTAGAAACAACTCTGAATTTAGTCAGGTTGGTAAACTATTTGCCTAAATCAGCTGTTTTATGTTTGTGTTCTGTATTTTTTAAAAATTTATTGTTTTTATTTCTCTTCCTTCAGCTCTTATCTATCTCCTTCCTCTCTAATATCATGCATTTGCCATAAAGTACTTTTGCCATTTAAAAAAACTTATTTGAGGGGCGCCTGGGTGGCTTCCTCGGTTAAGCTTCCAACTTTCACTTAGGTCATGATCTCGCGGTTCGTGGGTTCGAGCCCCGCGTCAGGCTCTGTGCTGACTGCCAGCTCAGAGCCTGGAGCCTGTTTCAGTCTGTGACTCCCTCTCTCTCTGACCCTCCCCTGCTCACGCTGTCTCTCTCTCTCCTAGAAATAAATAAAACATTAAAAAAAAATTAAAAATAAAAACTTATTTGTAAAAATAAAGTAAATTTTGAATAAATGCCATAATTTCATCCTCCTAACAATACATCTGCTTTCTCTTTATCTGTCCTTTTTTTTTTTTTTTTACAAATAGTTTATTGTCAAATTAGTTTCCACATAACACCCAGTGCTCATCCCCACAAGTCCTCCTCCATGCCCATCCCTCCTCCCCCCCACATCCATCAGTCCTCAGTTTCTCAGCATTCAAGAGTCTCTCATGGTTTGCCTCTCTCCCTTTCCCCCCACCATTTCCGCCCTTCTTCTCCCCCTTGGTCCTCTGTTAAGTTCCTCCTAATCCTCCTATAGTGCACACATATGATATTTGTCCTTCTCTGCCTGACTTATTTCGCTCAGCATAACACCCTCAAAGGTCCATCCATGTTGCTACACATGGCCAGATTTCATTGTTTCTCATTGCCATGTAGTATTCCATGGTATAGATAAACCACATCTTCTTGATCCATTCATCTGTTGATGGACACATAGGCTCTTTCCATGTTTTAGCTATTGTGGAGAGTGCTGCTCTGAACCTTGGGGTACATGTGCTCCTATGCATCAGCATGTCTGTATCCCTTGGGTAAATTCCTAGCAGTGCTATTGCTGGGTCATAGGGGAGTTCTATTGTTAGTTTCCTGAGGAACCTCCACACTGTTTTCCAGAAGGGCTGTACCAGTTTCCATTCCCACCAACAGTGTAGGAGGGTGCCCGTTTCTCCACATCCTCGCCAGCATCTAGAGTTCTCTGATTGGCTCGTTTTAGCCAGTCTGACTGGCGTGAGGTGGTATCTCTGTGGTTTTGATTTGTATTTCCCTGATGAGGAGCGATGCTGAGCATCGTTTCATGTATCTGTTGGCCATCTGGATGTCCTCTTTGGAGAAGTGTCTGTTCATATCTTCTGCCCATTTCTTCACTGGGTTATTTGTTTTTCGGGCGTGTAGTTTGGTGAGTTCCTTGTAGATTCTGGATATCAACCCTTTATCTGATATGTCATTTGCAACTATCTTTTCCCATTCCGTTGGTTGCCCATTAATTTTCTGGGTTGTTTCCTTTGTTGTGCAGAAGCTTTTAATCTTGATGAGGTCCTAACAGTTTATTTTTGCTCTCGATTCCCTTGCTTTTGGGGATGTGTCAAGTAAGAAGTTGCTGCGGGGAGGTCAAGGAGGTTGTTTCCTGCTTTCTCCTCTAGGGTGTTGATAGTTTCCTGTCTCACGTTCAAGACCTTTATCCATTTTGAGTTTATTTTTGTGCATGGTGTGAGAAAATGATCTAGTTTCATTCTTCTGCATGTTGCTGTCCAGTTCTCCCAACACCATCTGTTAAAAAGGCTGTCTTTTTTCCATTGGATATTCTTTCCTGCTTTGTCAAAGATTAGTTGGCTGTATACTTGTGCAGTCCTGGTTCTGCATATACTATTTTTATAGCTGAAGTTGCAGCATTGATATAATTTTGTGTTCTGGTTGTCCTCTCATATCAGTAAAACACCTTGTTTATGTTGCATGTAATTGTGGTAAAGTTTCTCAACCTTGGCATTATTGACATTTTGCACTAGATCGTTTTTTGTGGTGAGGAGCTGTCTTTCATGCTACAGTATTCTTAGCAACACTCCTGACCTCTACTTACTAGATTGCAGCAGGCCCCAAACCCCAAGTTGTGACAATCAAAAATGTCTCCACATATTGCCAAATGTTCTTTGGAAGGCAAAATTATCCCTGGTTTAGAACCACTGAGTTTTGGAAAACATTTTTATTTGCTGCCTAACATTACATACATTTAGTTTGAAGACTCATACTTTGCCAAATTAGTTTTTATTACAGGACATTTATATTATTTCCAACATTTTGCCATTCTGAATTGCACCTCAAGAGCTGTGCTTATAGCCATTACTTTCTTGTAGACTATTTCCATTGGGGTAAATTCCTAGGATTGGAATGTGTGGGTTCAAGGGCATTTGACCACCTTCCTCTTGGGGATTTTGAGAAGAGTGATCCTCAGAGTGACTGAAAGCTGGGGCTTTCCATGGTTTCATGCCCTGAATTAGTCCCCTGCCAATATAAATCACCCAAATCATTTAGGACCCATCTATGTCACTGAGAAAAGTGGTAGGTGACTTACTCATTTTGGTGATGGGTCGACAAATTAGTTATCTGAGCTATAAATTACAGCAATGATCCATAAATCAAATCCGTGTTATATAAATCAAAAGACATGGATGTACGATGGGAATTTAAGAATACTAATTTATAAAGTACATTATGATAGATTGGGCCATGCAATAAAGGAAAACTGTGGCACATCCATCAATGCCTCCTCACCTGAGGAGATATTAGATGCCCCAACTGGCAGGGAAGGTGCCAGGAAGTAATTTAAAGTTGACAGACTGCACAGAAGAGGAATGTGGAAAAATGTTAGTAGTTCCTGCAAAACAAAGTGATTGTTGATGTACATTTCAACTTTCAAGAAACTTCTAAAGTGTAATTTTCCTTTTCTACAATTTTTTCCCCTCCAGAGTATTTCATCGTTGAAACATGGGTTTGGAATGTAGCCAAGCTTTTTCCTGTCTCTGTGTGTGCTGCTTTTTTCAACCTGGAATTCCCTCTGGTTCTCTCTCTTCTCCACTACTTTATATTCTTCCTCTAGTTCTCATTTTGAGTGTCCCTTCCTCAGGGACAACTTTTCTGACACCCCCAGTGGGATCAGATCCTCCCATCATGGATTCCATGGCTCTGAGCTGTCCTCATTGCTTATGTGTCCATTCCCATTCATTGTTCCTGTGCACCATTGCCCTCCCTCAGTAGGGCATATGCTCCAGAAGGAAAACAACAGCGTCTGTCTTGTCCTCTGCTGTATCTCCAGCCGCTAGCACATTGCTGCAGTGTACACATGCTAGTGTTTCTGCGGGAAATGAATGAACCGGAGAAGGAGGGTTCCATAGCTAGGGGCTAGGAGATGCTGTCTCTGGCAAATGCTGGGTCAGTGATGCTTAGTGCAGTAATTTTTAAGCTTCCTCAGCTGTTTTCTAAGAACTTATTAAAAATTCTAACAAAAGGAATGTTTGGGGGTAGATAAGTTTGAGAAAGTCTCATATTTCATTCATGTCTAGGAGAATAGCACCATGGTAGAGGCTCTGCAGGGTCTTCTAATATAAAATGTTACATATTGTTTGGCTGAGATCAGGGTGTCCAAATTGGGGCTGGAGGGGGCTTTCTGAGTTGTGAGTGCTGCTGAATCTCATCACCACCCTCTGATCAACACAGATTTATTAGGCACTTCATGGGTTCCCCATGCTGGACACGGTGAGGCCAGAGACTAGGCTACACAATCCTTTCCCACCAAAAGAACATATCTTGTTGGGAAAACTCCTACTTAACTGGAGTCTCAGATAGCCTGAACTCTTTGGGACACAAAACAAAAATTATTTTTTTCTAGCCACAGCCTTCAAACATGCTCTTGATAACAGTTCTGCAAACTCCATAATTCAATAGTCCCTTTAACTATAGGAAGGATCATTTTGACGATCAAGACTCACATTGGGTGGTACAAGTCTCTTTCAGCCTGTCTCTCATCCAAAGCTTCTCCTACCCCCAGCTCAGCTGTGGTATAGGACTCAGGCATCAACTCTTCTTGGGTGGGTAGGAGGAAAGAGAATTAAAGAAAAGGGCCCGGGGCACCTGCGTGGCTCAGTCCATTGAGCGTCCAACTTTGGCTCAGGTCATGATCTCGCCGTTCATGTGTTTGAGCCCTGTGCAGGGCTCTGTGCTGAAAGCCCACAGCCTGGAGCCTGCTTCAAATTCTTTGTTTCCCTCTCTCTCTGCCCCTGCCCCTCCAAATAAACAGAAACACTTAAAAGAAAAAAAGAAAGCAGAAAAGGGCCAAAGCCTACTTGCTTAATGGGCTCTGCTGTTATTCCCACTTTGCTGTAGATGGTCTCTCCAGGGACATGCTCGCTCTCTTAGAGGTAAATGTGTGGGCTTTTCAGAAGCCCCTTAGGAGGGGGCTCCTCACTGCCCAGGTCCTAGAACTCTGGATAGAGTTCTCCAGATGACACCTAGGAGAATGTTGCCCCTTTCTCCCAAGGTCCAGGCAACTTTCGGCCAGATTTCCCCAAAAAATGTTTTCTCCACATTCTGTGCCAAGCAGCCTGTGGCAGGCATCTGGCTGGAGAGGAGTGGCCAGGCTCCCTTTTGGCTGCATCCCTATCTTTCTGAGTGGTTCCCATCTGGCCCAGATTGGACCAGAATACCCACTCCCTTTCCACAGCCGTCTGTCCCAAGAACACCCTCCTTAGTGGTGGGATCAAGGTTACAGGACCATTAGATTGTTTCCTAACAAACACCTTGCTGCTTTCTTCGTAATTAGAGACACTTACCATTGAAGACCCTTAGCCATGGAGCTGTGATTCTGAGCTAAGCAGGAAAGTCTCATTCACCCTTCTATTCATATAGAGATGAACTGGCAGCATAAGAGCCTACATGGTACTGGACTTGGCTGGGGGTGTCTGCTCTACCGAGGGGGTGTTCAGAGATAGGATAGGACAACAGATCTGGCAGGAGTTGAGGCCTGACCTAAGCTTTCAGGGAAATTTTTTTTTTAATATTTTTATTTATTTCTAGGAGAGAGAGAGAGATAGACAGCGTGAGCAGGGGAGGTTCAGAGAGAGAGGGAGATACAGACTCCGAAATAGGCTCCAGGCTCTGAGCTGGCAGTCAGCACAGAGCCCGACGCGGGGCTCGAACCCACGAACCGCGAGATCACGACCCAAGCGAAAGTCGGACGCTTAACCGACTAAGCCACCCAGGCGCCCCAAAATGTTTTTTTTTAACTTAAAAATTGCTGAGGCATCTAGGTGGCTCAGTGGGTTAAGCATCTGACTTTGGCTCAGGTCATGATTTCACTGTTTGAGTTCAAGCCTTGTGCTGGGATCTGCACTGACAGTGTGGAAACTGCTTGGGATTCTTTATCTCTCCCTCTCTTTCAAAATAAATAAATATACTTAAAAATTGCATTATAAAAATTACATATGGTTCTTATAAAAAACAAGAAAATAATATATAACTCCCTTCTTTCCATCTCACTTCCCCAGGATAACCTCGACAAAATGTATGTATAAACAAACACATCCAAACCACAAACAAAGCAGATTCTCTCCCCGACTCCAAATCATTCCATGTGTATTGGCTTGAAGGATTTTGAACAGTTATTCATCAAGTATTTCTGTGTGTCTGTGGCTTGGTGTGTTGCTATACTAGTCACTGAAGGTAGGGAAATAAGGCTTGCTCACCTGGCCTAGAGAAACATGGCTGCTGTATGGTTGGGCAGCTATGCTTGCTCCAAGAGCACCTGCCTGTGTCCTGTTGTCCAAGCACATGCACTGGCTACTTGCATACAGGGTAGGAGCCCTGAAGGGAGGGATGCCTTTTGGTAATTAAAACAAAGGCATTGGCCTCCTGAGAAAGTTCCAGCTTACTAGTGGAGCCAGAGAAGTGAATAGACTAATCTTGGAGCGAGGCTGGAGGGTAATCCAAGGCCATGTGGGCAAGGAGATCGAACTCAACACCAAAGGAGCATGACTGTGGGACCAGGATCTCTGGGAACTCAGGTAAACATCTGGCTCCTACCTCTGGGAGCTGACACTTGAGATAAATGCAAATGAATGAACAAATGGACAGGGAAGATGTGCTGGAGTGGGTAATACAGCTGGTATTTTAGATACTGTGTACTGTCTGTGGACATGCTTGGTCAGGCTTTCTGATCAGTGTCCTTCCTCTGATCAAAACCCTTCCGTGGTCTGTCTCTGGTCATCTTCAGGAGAAAGAAGACCTAACTGTTTTGGAGGACACCAAAGGAGAGCCCTTTGAGATATGACCACTACCCATCACTGCAGCCCCATTTCCTGGCCCCTTGGGTGCTCCAGAACATACATGGAGCCTCTGTGTCCTGAAAGGATCGTGGCATCTGTGTTCTGCAGTCTCTTTGCCTGGATTCCCCACATGTCCTCCTGCTGACTTGGTTCCCACTACCTCCCTCTCTGTCCAGCTGACTCTTACATGGTTTCTGACCATGGTGATGCTGCCATGGTGATGAGGTTTGGGGATTTCCTCCCAAAGACCACCTTTCATCTTTCTTTTAGTTTAAATGAATTGGGAGCAGCCCAGCTGGTGACATACTTTTCCCTACTCTTTTATTCATTCCTGAAACTTCATAGGCAGCAGGAGGTCCATGTTACCCAATGTGGATCTCAGAGAGGGAAGACATATTGAGCATTTGTACAAATTAAACTTTACGTGCAGTGACAAACCATTACATGCTCTGCTGGGGTAGAAAATGACATTTTTCTTTAAGCTCCGTTATGTTTGAAAGTTATTTGAATAATAGTATACTTGTACATCCAAATCAATTCCTTGTTAGGATTACTCTATACTCTATACTTTTGAAACATAGTCTTTCAGGACATACATATTTAATCTTGGTGGAATTATCTTTCCATTTGTTGACACCATTCAGCTTCAGTGTTCAGTTGTAGCCAGAATTAGCATGAATGAGCTCCTAGTTGTGTTTTGTGAATCAAAACCTAGAAAAAAAAGCCTTAAAAATTTGCCTCGAAAAGAAAATAGACTTCTTATATATGGTGCCTCCTGGAAATGGTGCCCTGGAAATCCTGAGATTTTTGGCTGAACTGTTTAGGTCATTTTTGCCAGGGTTCTCTATGAATGATGGATGCATTTTCCTTCCTGGGCATGGAGGAAGGTGGATGATGAAAAATGGTGACCTTGCTGCTTGCAAGAGACCCTTTCATCTGTTCCTTTTGCTCCTTCTCCTGCTGTGAAATTCATCAGGTGTGCACTGTTCTAAAGGCTGCTAAAACCCAAACGGTAAAAACCTAGTAAGCCAGACCACGGGGAGCTACCTACTTGCATTCAATTGTGTTAACTTCTTCTAATGTGCTTTTTCTGCCTTGCTCTTGGCTACCTTTGATGGATGGTATAAGAAAGGGGTGGGTGAAATCCTTTAGGGTATTTATTGTAGCTTGTTGGTGAAGATATTGTCCACTAAATCAGTGGACCTTGTTTGAAGAGCCACATGAAAAATTTAAGGCTTGAGTAGAAGAAAGGCATTGTTTCATCTAGAAAACCACTATGCTTTATTTTTTGTGGACAGATTCACTTTTGTAATTGATTGTCTTGCTTTGGCTGCCAGGAAACTCAGAGATGTATTTGCAGTTCATTTTTTTTTTACCAGTGTTTGACCACGTGAACCCCTTATTTATTTATGCTGTCCTTGATTTATCTTTCTATTGTATTTATACTTCTTTTGTGATTTTATGTGATATATGTATATAGTCATATCCGTAGCTCTAGCTCCTTCTATCAAGCACACAGAAGGAGTAGCACCCAATAGGGTGCTGGCAGGAGACAAGTATTTATATATACTTATTCTTTCACCCCACTGTACCATCAGACCTGCTCTGTGGACCATAGTTCCTTGCATCTTGAATGAAATTGCTGTGAATTTCCATAACTTTTCTTGTCACTCTTAGGGACTAACAGCCTTTATTGATGTTCAATCTCAAGAACAGTCTCATCTTAATAATTACAGTGTTCATTCCAGAGCAATAAGCAAAATTCAGAACTTTCTTCCAGGTTAGACTGCTTCAGCTTTGAGCCTACTTTGGGATTGGAATCTTGTTGGGGAGTGCAGTGTAGGGGTACAGCCAGCATCTACCATCAGCATCTGTTTATCCCTGAATTGCTCTTCTAACCACCCCTACCCGCATCCCCAGACTGTCTCTTGCTCCTCCTGAGTTAAATATAAGAGGTAGGAAAGCTTACCTGAAAGTTTTTGCTTACAGAGGTTGCCTTGTCCTGAGATAGAAAGCAATTTTGGTCTTTTCAAAATGACCCATTCATCGTCCGTAATGAAGCCCAAGAGATGAAATACAACACACATTTCTGTTCCACTGTTGGGTGAGGGCTACTTCAAGCCAAGTCTCTCAAATACTTCTTTAGACCTAGGTGCCGCACCTGTTTTGGTACCTGTCACACACCAGTGGCATAAGTCAACCTTCCCAAATGGTTCCTCTAAATGCCCTTTTTAGATTTTCTTGACTTCACAGTTTGGCTCTGTGCCCTTAGAGTGCAACTCTGAGGTTTAGTGAAAAACCTAAAGATGAGGGCTAAAGATGGTAAGACTCCTCGATACCAGCACTATGTCCCAAAAGGGTAAGGGAGGGAATAGTGTACTTGTGAAAGACAGGCTTCTGGACAGATGTGGTGGCTCAGAGAAATGAGCCAGGGCCAGAGCAGTGGCCAGGTGGGGGGTATGTTATAGGTTGCATTTTGCCCTTCCTTCAAAAACTATGTTGAAATCCTAATCCCCAGCACCTGTGTATGTGATCTTATTTGGAAATAGGGTCTCTGCTGATGTAATTGAGTTAAGATGAGGTCATTAGGGTGAGCTCTAATCCAGTATGACTGGCATCCTTATAAAAAGAGAGACCCAGACCCAGAGAAGATAATGCCAGAGTGGAGATGGAGGCACAGATTAGATGCATCTACGAGCCAAGGAGCACCAAGGATGGCAGGACCACCAGCAGTAGGAGAGAAGCATAGAACAGGTCCCACTGATACCTTGATTTTGGACTTCCGTCCTCCACAACTGTGGCAGAATACATTTTTGTTGATTTAAGCCATCCCATCTCTGGTAATTTGTTATGGCAGCTCTAGGGAACCAAACAAAGGTGATAGAAAGATTCCTCCAGCTCTGTCCTCCTGCCTTCTTCTCATGATGGTGCCTCTCACTGGCCAGACCCACCTGGAAACCAGGCAGTGAAGGAGCAGCTCTCTTGTCCCTTGGGTCAGTCTCCAGGCAGAGGGCAGGGCAGAAAATGCAGGGAGAGTGCTCATAAGTGGGGAATAATTGGCACAGCCAGCTCAGCTTTTGGGATCAGTCTTTTTCAAGTTCAGAGTCAGGGGTTACAGGAGATCAATCCCTGAGACGCTGTGGAAACTGCTGTCTAGACCTCTTTTTCTGCCCTTTGGGTTTGGTTGTTTTGTGAGCACAAGCAGGCTTGAAACACAGCTGGCTCCTCAAAACTGCATCTTGGATCAGAAGTCGGTTTTCCCAGGAGAACATTGTTACAACAGGCGAGGAAGTGGCATATGCATGCTGAGGAAGGCGATGATGTACAGGCTAAAAGGCTGGGGAACAATAAACATGAAACGCTGTTCAACCTCATTTGTAAGCAGACAAACTCAAGTCAAAACAGCACTGAGATGAATCCGTTGTCACCCTTCATGTTGACTGGCTCTAGGACTGGCAAGGGTGGGGAGAAAGGGTGTCCCTTCACTGCCACTTGTTGGGCTGGCTGTGGATTCAGTGAGGTGTGGAGACCCAGCTCGGTGCTGGCATATAGTAGGTGCTCAGCAAGTATGATTCCCTTTCTCTTACTGCTGGCTCTTCCCCCACCTCCCCCCTGACTGGCATTGTGAGGAATATGACATTGACCACTCAAGTTGCAGTATCAGTGCATACGTGCAGAGGACTTCTTTGCCACACACATTCACCTTTACCGATGGAAACTCTTGGAGCTTTCACACTGAGTGTTGTCAGCAGTACGGACAGCTGGGGCAGAGTGAGTACTACATGGGAAAACTGACTGAATTCAGTCACATGGGTCTTGAGAGAAGTAGCAGGACAGGTTTGGAACCGATAGATAAGAACATTTGCACTGTATGACAGCTGCACCAGAATTGCAATCCCGTTTAGGACACCCATGCAAGTTTGACAGGTATGGCTGTTTTCTCCCCTTGCCATCCTGCTGTCAGTCTTGGGGATGTTCATGAATGGTCCATTCCTTGCTCTTCCCCGCTCAGAGTCTTGGTCTCCATAATTCAGGAAGACTTAATCTTCTCTCTGTTTCAGTTACCTGTTCTCATGGGCATGCCCTGTTTCTTCTTGGATCTCCTCCACTCTGATGTCCTGCATGGTGGTCACTACTTTCCACAGCTAGTCACCTCTATCCCAGTCTGCCCCAACCATCACTTAAATGTCTCTCTTGCCAATATCTTCCCTTCCCTTTATCTAATTGCCCTTAGGTGCCACCCATGCAGCGACCACCATCCACATTGGGTCAGTCTGGCTCTCTACCTTCACCACTCCATTGCTAGGCTGCCAAGCACTGTTGGGTACACACAGTTTTGCATATTGGGCCACCAGAAACTTCTGGTCCATTACTCGAGTTAAGTGCTCAAATCTGCACAGGAAGATCATGTTTTCCTGGCAGTGCTCTCTTTCTTCCTCTCAAAAACTCATCCACACTTTATTCTCTCTAAACCCTCTTTGTCAACACCTCTCCTTTCACTGTTGGGGATTGATGTGACCTCCCACTGAGATGAGAAAGTAGACACTCAGAAGGGGGTTTTACTCCGCCTTCCAAACCTACCTGCACCACCACCAGCTTTGTCTCTTTCCCTCTGGTCTCATGGGGAAAAAGTGGTATAGGGCCACTTGATCTAGCTGGGTCTCAATTTCCTCTTCTGGTGTTTACATATTCTGTTCCCTGACCAACACCATTCATTCTTCTCAACCTCTTGGAAGGATCCTTTGATCACCATCAACCCCTCATCTCCTCATTAGTCCCAGACTCCTCAGTTTCCCCACCTTTAAGGTCACCAACCCCTACCTTATATGACTTCAAAGCTCAGGGCATGAGACCAGTGGAGGCCAGGGCTGGGGTGCGTTAGTGTTCTCAGCTCTCCACTTCACTCTCTTACCAGGTTGGCCCTGCACCAAATTTCTACCAGGTGTGCCTTAGAAACTTGGAACCTAGGGAGAAGTTGAGTTTTCTGAATTGTCATCAACACTGACCTTAAAAAAGAGTTCATTTAGAAGGAAAGAGGATTTATCTCTCAATTTCATCCTGGTGAACTTCAGATGGAGAATTGTGTTTTGGGAGCTTGTTCTTTGTAAGCTTATTACAAAAATAATACAGCTACATAATTGCAGAAGGAAAATGAAATTTTATTCTCTTTCTGTGATAACCTTGAGGGAAAATAGAAGCACACAGAAAATTCTCTACTTAGGAAAAATAACCAGAACCTCCCCAAAATGCTATGTAATTTAGTTGTGAGGTGCTTTGGGGGGGAAAAAAAAAGCCTATTTATCTTAAGCCCCTAAAGAAATATCTTCATGGGGAGATTATCCCATTGAAATTTATTTTAAGGAATTATTTAAAGAACATTAGTCTTCACCACCCATTAATCAGATTTCATTTGATATAACTTTGGTTTCTCTTTAGTTATGGGTAATTATTTTAAGACTGCTGATTGCCTGCTATAAAGGATTGGATTTTTATGTTATGAAAACATTTCAAATGATCTATTGGTCTGAACACTGTCAGGGAGGACTGGAAGAGTTCTGGGAGGCAAATTGCTTTAAAGTAGATTGGGCTTGGTGTGGATTGTGACAGAGAAGAATGAAGATGGTGTTGCTCTGGAGGTTTGCTTCAGAGGCAGACTCTTCCTCCAGTGTGGCAGAGGTCTCAAAGGTGGTGGTGAATTGGATTGAATCTTCAAGTCCACTTTTGGGGAGGCCTATAATCATGGCAAGCTGGAGAGAACACGGGACCTCCCACACCATGGGCTTCTCTGGGCTTTTCTATAGTGTCCTCCCCAGGGGCCTAGAAAAAACCCAGTTGGACAAATCCTTACGTGCTCCTAATGTTTTCCTCTGCTGAGAATCATGCTGCCTACTTTTCCAAAGTCAAACATCAAGGCTAACCTGAAGGACAAGCAGACAAGAGGGTGTTAACATAGGGAGAACCATGCGGTATAGACAGTCATAAGCTTATATCACTTTAATCCAACATGGTGGTGAGACCTTTAACAAGTTGCTCAAAAGCTTCAGGCCTCAGTTTTCTCACCTGTGCAATGGGAGAAATAAAAACACTTGCACATTGTAAAGTTGTCCTGAGGAATCAATGAGATGATGCACATGAAGCATTCAACTCAGTACCATAATAGGTACTCAATGCATATCATTATTCTTAGTATCTGTTAACTGGGCCAATAATCACCATTTCTGAGGTTGTTGTGACAATTAATTGACATCACCTTGGTGAAGGCCTTACAGTGTTGGGCACACAGCAAGCACTCAATACGGAATAGTCATTAGTGTAAGTAATGTAACTGTTCAACCTGTCCCCCTGTCACCTCTGTCCCTCCCATTTTTGCTTGTGGTGCCCAGCCCACACTGGGCTCCATTTATTCCCCCAACTGTCCAAGTCCGTTCCCTCCTCTCCTGTCCTTTGCCTCTGCACTTGATGGCTCCACTTTATCACTGAGGTCTCAAGTCTGAAGTCATCTCTGCAGAAACCACCGGGGTTAAAGAGCCTCCCTGGCTCTCACCACAAGTACTGTCCATCCTGTATGATGTGGCCCATGCCAATATTTATTCATTATTTATTCCAGGAGAATTGGGATCTCTCTTATCCACTGTAGTTCCCAGGACCTAGGACAATGTCTGACACAGATTAGGGACTCAAAAAATGCCTTCCCCAGTTTCAGACTGTTTGTACACATTCATTGGAAGTCAACATCTTGGAGCCTTGAAAATGCTCAGTGTTCTCTGGAATAGGCTACCTAAGAAAGACAGCACTAGGCACTAAGATTGTTCAGGGAAATAAATATCCCCAATGAAAAAAACAAGCTAAGGGTGCCAGTAGGGTTTGGGTAGACTAGGCTGGGCAGAAAAGAAAGTTCTCTGTTCAAGGAGGGAGGTAGTAGCAGCAGCAAGTCCCTCCTGGGTACCAACCTGCCCACAGAGCATGGGAGAGGAAGACCCACTGACTTCCTGGGAATGAGTGCTGTGGACAGAGGGTCTAGTTCCCAGGGCTGGGCTCCCCTGGCAGAGTAGGGAGATTGGAAGAGGGATAGAAGTCCAGGCCATATGTGTGGAAGGGCAGTGCATGGGCTCCAGCGGTGATTCAGGCTAGAAGATGTGAATGGATTCATGGACAGCCAAGAGGGTGTGAGAGAGGCAGGAGAGAAGGGAATAGTGTAGGGGTGACCAGAAATGATCAAAACAGAAGGAACAGGAGAGAGGAGGCAGAATCTCTGTGTCAGTGGGTTTAGGAAATTTATCTATCCATCCATACTCCTCCTCTCTTCTTCTTTCCTCCATCTCTCCCTACTTTCCTCTCTCTTTCTATCTCTTTTCTCCCCTCCTTCTGTCCATAAATCAAAGAGCCAGTCACCTGCTGGTAGTTGGAGGCAACAAGTAGTACCTAATCCAAACTCAATGAACTCACAGTCAACTTAGAGGGCAAGGGATAAGCAAGGTCACTGCTATAGCATAAGGCACCTTTCTGAAAACTTTTTTAAAAAGTGTTTCTTATTTATGAAGAAGAAGGTGCTTTTTTCCCTTTAAGTAAAAAGGAAAAATCAATACGTTTATACACTGTTCCACCTGAACGATGCTGTCCGGCAGCTGTGTCTCCACTTGGCGGAGCTTTCTGGCACCTGTGGCTACAGGCACACATACATACACCTACCACCCTGGATGCCAAGATCCTAGCCTGTCCCCTATCCCTCAGGAAGCAACTGAGTCAGGATCAGAGTCTGAATAGGGGTGCTGGGAGTAGAATTGAATCTCCCAGAGCAATGGATAGGCAAGAGAAGTGATGATGTAAGGAAAGCTCTGAAGTGCGATCAGGAACAGGGCACAGCTGTACAAATATAGGTGAGCCAGGCAAGTGTGTAACCGGCTGGCTGTGCCCATGGCAAGTTTATGTTGGAGGCAGCTCATGGCTGCTCTCCAAGCACGCACAGTGGTGAGGAGGTGTTCAGTTTACACAGTGAGCAGTGTGCTCTCAGATAAGTGAGTATATGTCTAGATTGCAATGGCAGTCCTTAGGTGTGGTGCCCTTGTAGTGCACAGTCTGAACATCATAATAGCCATTCTGCAGACAAGTAAAGACATTAAAAAAATTTTTTTTAATGTTTTATTTATTTCTAGGAGAGAGAGAGAGAGAGACAGCATGAGCAGGGGAGGGTCAGAGAGAGAGGGAGTCACAGACTGAAACAGGCTCCAGACTCTGAGCTGGCAGTCAGCACAGAGCCCGACGTGGGGCTCGAACCCACGAACCGTGAGATCATGACCTAAGCGAAAGTTGGACGCCCAACCGACTAAGCCACCCAGGCGCCCCTAAAGACATTTTAATATAAACAACAAGATGCACTAAGACAGAAGTGAGCGCTACCACAAGAGGCAGAACATGCCAATAATAAGGCTCCACAGAGCCTCTTTAAATGCTCGGGGACTGCCCAAGCCCAGGGATTTCAGATTCTGTTAAGAGCACCTCCAATGGTCAGGAAAGGCCCTCTCCTCTCTCCTCCATCTACCAGCCCTGACTTGGCCCCATCTGCCTTTGTGTCTTGGTCCTGTGCCTTGCCTGGCTTGTTGGGGTGGGGTCCTGGCAACCCCCTGGCAGTCCCCTGGAAGCCCTTCAGCTCCTTGCACCACATGCATGGACAGGAAGTACGGCACATCTGCTTCTGATCAGGCCCTAGCACCCCAACCCCACTTGTTCGGGCAGGGCAGGGATGACAGCTTAGCTTCTGACCTAAGGAGCAGAGCAAGGAGGGACAGCAAGTCCTATGCTTCCAGTGGCCATCTCAGCTCTCCTCCCCCAGTGTGCTGCCCTGGGAGGTGGTCACAGCATCCAGGAGGGGGCTGATGGTCTTGGGGCTGGAGGTGAGAGAAGCTAGAATTGATGGGGTGAGGAAAACACTGTGATTTAACAACCCCACACGGTGGATTGTGTCAGCATTTGCATCAACCCACACATCCCAGAACAAGCTCTTGAGGGATTCTGAGTCTTCTGTGTTTGATTTATACAAGTTTACTACAAAGAATTGATTGGGGCTGGCAGTGGATTGCCGCTGCTGGATTATCTTAATGTCTTCCTGGAGAAACTCTGTGCAGGTTATTCTTCTTGCTAATAAGAATCGCCTATCTATTTATCTGCCTGGGAACAAAAATTCAACACTGCCAAGGAACATCGTCCTTGCTGGAGAAAATCCTGTCTTTTCTGAGATGTATGCATGTGCTCTCCGGGTGACTTATCGTGGGTCTTTCTGGGCCCCTACACCCTGTCTGGGTGGGAGCTTCAATTGGGCAGCCCCTGGTGTTTGCTAGGACTGTCCTCAGGGACTTAGCTGCCTCCACAGCTGAGGTAGATGCGATTGTATGGATCCTCTCCCCCCCCACAGGATGATAGCTTGCTCTCAGTTTCCTAATGCTTTAAAACAAAGTATTTCTACTTCATCTGTATGTATATGAGAAGGTGGAGGGGACTGGTGGGGGGAAACAAAAGAGGAAACGTGGGTTCTGAGACCTAGACATGGGTTTGAATCCTGGAAATAGTAGTAAAAATCCGTGGTAGTAGTGTGATTTGGCTTCTGTGGTAGACAGAGGAATGGCCCTGAAGAACACGTCTCCTAATTTCTGGAATCTTTGAATATGTTATTTCAAATGGCAGAAGGGACTTAGCTGATGTGACTACGTGAACAATTGTGAGATGGGGTAATCTTCGATTACCCAGGTGGGTGCCGTGTAATCATAAGGGTCCTTACAAGGAGAGATGAGGAGATGGAATGATGAAAGCAGAGGGGAGGGAGGGAGAGAGAGAATGAGAATACCAGAAAATGTTATGCTGCTGGTTCTGGAGATGGATGAAGGAGTCATGAGCCAAGGAATACAAGAGGCCTGTAGCTGCTGATAAAGGCAAGGAAGTGGATTTCCCTCTTAGAACCTCTGAATGAGTGTGACTCTGCCAACATCTTGATTTTAGCCCAGTGAAACCCATTTAGACTCTCTGCCCTCCAGAACCACATGATAATATTTGTGTAGTTTGAAGCCAGGAAGTTTGAGGTACTTTGTTACAGCAGCAACAGGAAGCTCATACCAGCCTGTTGCTTTCCCCCTCTGAGCTCCAGTTAGCTTATTTCCAAAGAGAAGGGAAGGCAACTAGGACTTGCTTTTCTTGTAAAGCTGTGGGTTAAATGGAGTGATTTTTCGGTGGTCAGGTAGGTGGGGAAGAGGAACGAGGGTGCAGAGGATGGCCTTTAGCAGCAGGCACTCTGGAAAGTGTTCCTCAAGCTGTACGTGGTGAATGTCCTCTCCCCCCATTTTTTTTTTAATTTTTTTTTTATTTTTATTTATTTCTAGGAGAGAGAGAGAGAGAGAGACAGCGTGAGCAGGGGAGGGTCAGAGAGAGAGGAGTCACAGACTGAAACAGGCTCCAGGCTCTGAGCTGGCAGTCAGCACAGAGCCCGACGCGGGCTCGAACCCACGAACCGTGAGATCATGACCTAAGCGAAAGTCGGACGCTTAACCGACTAAGCCACCCAGGCGCCCCATCTCTCCCCCCATTTTTAATAAATTTCAATCCTTCATGGATCAATACTTTTATAAAATACAATAAAAATGAATCATTAGAAAAAATGAAATAAAAGACACAAAATCCAAGCCATATTTTTTTTTATTAGATTTAACAGCCATAAAATTGTTGTGTGTAATTGCTCTGAAAGTTTTTAAATGTTTATCCTCACTTTCTGTACTTGCCTCATGTTCATGGATAACAGTTTGGGACTGTCCCTGGTCAGGGCCGATACTCTGAGTTGATTGTTATCTGGAGGTGAGCATAAGTTGCTATCGAAGCCTGGGGAAGTCAGATTGCTTTATAGATGAGGTAATGGCCAGACTGAATTTTGAAGTGTGAATAGGGGTTTATGAGGAAGAAAAGAACAAACCACAGATCAGGGGGAACAGTGTGTTGAAAGGCATGGAGGTGTGCAGTGCATCATACCTCAAATATGAATTTACTTGACAGTGTCTTTGAAGGATGGCATACTGAAATTTGACCTGTTCTAGGACTTTCATAAAGAGGAGAATGCAACATACTGCAGTGTTAATGATGGGAACAGTACCTTTCAGCTTAAAACTTCCCAGAAGCTTCTTCCTGCCCTTAGGACCAAGCGACAGCCCTCAGTGGAATCCACAGAGCCTGGAGAGCCAGGGGGCTGCCCCCTGGTCCAGCTGCACCTCACTGGGATCTAGCCCCCGCAATGCCACCCCATGCTCCAGGTCCACCGGACTCCTTTTCCATTCTTGCAGCCATGTCCTACCCCAGGACTCCGGCATGGTGCTCCTCTGACTGGCATGCTCTCCTCATCTTGTCAGGTGAACTCCTACCTGTCCTTTAAGTACCAGCTTGAGTGACATTTCCTCAGGGGACCATCTCGTACCTCCCAGCTTTTGGCTTGTTCCATGTTCAAATAAGCACCTAGGATAAGGTTTTGTGGTCTTAGGGCTCTGTCAATATCTAGAGGACAAATGAATAGACACCCTATATTTCTTTCTCCTCAGCACATACCACAGTTGCAGTAAAGATTGTTGTGTCTTTATCTGTTTAGAGTTGATGTTCCGAGTGAACTATAAGCTGTATTAGGTCAGAGATTATTTTGTTTTACCCTATACAGGGCTTCATACATAGTTGATGCTCAGTAGTATGCTGAATGAGTATGTGAGTGAGGGAGAAGATGAGCAATGGGATTTGGGTGGATTGGCAGGGTAAACCCTCAGAGAAGGGTTTGGTTGTCCTCCTTGGAGTTTCCTAAAACCAGTGGCAACAACAATAGCTGACATTTGGAGACAGAGAGCTGTCTCTCTGGAGAGCCCTGACTGATACAGCAGAGTTATGGAGTAGAGTGATCAGCATGGTGGCAGAGGTCTGAGTGTTCTATCACAAAGGCTTTGCTAAGACAAAGACGGCCTTTGATCTCATTGCTTGGGAGGCCTTGGGGCACATGAACCCTTCCCTGGCATCAGATCAGGCCCCCACAAGAACAGCACTGCCCTGGCCTGGGACATTCCAGGAAACATGGCTTTCACAAGGCCCCAAGCTTTGAGAGGATACTGGTAGATGCATGGAATTGTTCATTCAGCAAATGTGCATTGAACACCCTTTATGAGATGGATCTTGTTCTAGGAATACAGTGATGAAGGATGTAGGTTACAAGACCCTCCTCTAATGGGGCCTTTGGTGTATCATAGTTGGGAGAACAGACAGTAAGGAAATGAAGATAAGTTGTGTGAAGACAGTCATTAAGGCATCGTGTTGGCTTCTTGAGGCAGGAATGTTGGGTGAGGAATGTGTTGTAGTCAGAGGAAAGAGCTGGGGCAAATGGATGCAGATAGGAGGGTGATGGGGCTGAGCCTGGAGAGCATGTCACGGTGGTCTGTGGTGAGCGTGGACTGTGGTGGGCTGGGTCCCCAAACAGATAAGGGCCTGTAGGCCATAGAAAAGAGCTTAGACTTATTCTGAGTGGGAAGAAAAATCTTTGGGGGGTGTTGCAGAGGGGAACATTGTGATTTGATTTATAGTGGAATACAATATCCATTTGTTGCAGTTGTCCAATTGAAAGCTGATGGTGGCCTGGAATGAGAGGCTGGTGGAGAAGGGGACATACATGGACAAAGGTGGGTAACACTTTGGAGGTAGAGGTGAGATGAATTGATAAAGAATGCTAGGGAAGGGTATGAAAGGAGGAATGGATTCAAGGAAGACACCCTGATCTCATAGGACATGGTGATTCTGCTCTCTCTGAAATCAGCAGTAGTACTGTAGAGCCAAAAATTAAGTCCTCCATTAAAAGAAACCTCGGGCTGTACATAGCCCCAGGCCTAAATAAACTTAACCAGCTTTTCCACTTCTGAGCAAATGCCTGCACTGCGGGAAGCTAACACCTAACCAGCTCTCTCTGCTTCTGTAACAAAGCTTAAGGCTCGCTTCCCCGCCGCCGGATTGCCCAAGGGACTAGCCCCCTGGGGGCAGCCACTCCCAAAAGGCCAGCAGCCACCCCCACCTTGCTGAGAGAAGGGCCTGGAGAGAGAGATGTTAACCTGTTAGTCGCCAAACAAGACTTAAAACTCGCTCTATGATAGACTGAATTCAAAGGTATCCCAAATGTTGTAATTAGACCCAGCCAAACCTGATGGCGGGAACCAATCAGATACGGTATATGTTCACATTTGAATGTTAACCAATGGCAAATTTGTAACCATGGAAATCTGTCCCTCCCCATGACTTGTTTACTTCTGTCTATAAAAAGGCTGCAGAGGCTTTGTTCAGGGCCTCTCAGCGTCACCGGCAACGAGTGACTGCGCGGAGGACCGGGTTTGAACCTGCAAATAAACAACCCTTGCCGCTTGGCTTTGACTCTGGTCTCTGGTGGTCTGTTTTTGGGGTTCTCTCGAATTCTGGGCGTTTCATATGGGGGCTCGCGTGGGATATTTCCCCTCCAGACCCACCAGACCCCAAGTCAACGGGTTGTTCCTAAGACCGATCGGTAAGTGAGCCGGCTCTGTCTGTCTGTTTGTCTCAGCGTCAGTTTTTGTTTTATCTGTTTGTTTCGGTTTCTGCCGCGCGGAATCTGCATCGGAGACTGTACTGGCTCTGGCGGACGCGCTATAGAGCAGTCGGTCGGGGCCGGGGAGACGTCCTACGGTACCCATCGGGTGAGCCGGTTTGAGGCCGGCGGGCGCACCGGTTCGAGGCCGGCGCCTTCCTCTGTGGGTGAGCCGGTTCGAGGCCGGCGGGTGAGCCGGTTTGAGGCCGGCGGGCGCACCGGTTCGAGGCCGGCGCCTTCCTCTGTGGGTGAGCCGGTTGGGGGCCGGCG